>CM024724.1:6089680-6198731 GCA_014182545.1 Eucalyptus globulus
AAATCCAACAAACAGTTCAACAAACCACACGATTAAAAATCAAGTTGTTCAAATCTTGCATCTCTCCCCCTTTTTGTCAGCATTAAAAAGGTTGAGATGAAAATGGAATGAAGTCAAGATTGCTTGGGAACGCGGACAAGCTGGAAGTCTCCCATAGACTGAACGATGCCTTCTAGCCTTTTCAAGTCTTCCTTCAATTGTGCAATCTCCTCACCCTTGGCATTGGCCTGAATCTGAACAGAGAGGGCTTGGATTTGATCATTCAATGAACATGAAGAAACTTGACCCGCAGTTTGCAAGTTTTGAACCTCGCATCCCAAGGCATAAATTTGACCTCGCATTTCCATTAGAATATCCATGATTCTGCGAAAATCGGCTGGGTTGTCGGTCTGCTACTAGCTTCAGCACGTTCTGCAGATGATGGCATATCAGAATAATCTCACAGGTTTGGCGATGAAACTTCATGACCTTCTTCTGGAAATTGACAGGCATAAACATCCTCTGGGTCTGCAGGTGAGCGACTGACTCCTTCACTTGCATCAGGATATGAGGACTTCCCTCCTTTCTCTTGATCTCCTCCTGTTACCATGCCTATAGGTGGAGAGGAGTGTTCATCAGGTTCTCCTTCTTCTCGTCTTTCTTCCTCAGGTCTTTCCTCCTCTGCTTCTTTTTCACCAACTGCTCTGTTTCTTCTTCTTTCTCTTCTTCTTCTCGACCTTCTCTTTCCTCTTGGCCTTCTTTCTCACGTTGTTCCATTGACTCTGGAACAGTGCGACTTAGTTTCTTCAAAGCTATGGCCGAAATGGTAAGGTCATCATCTTCTTCATCTTCCACAATAAGAGCTCTCCTTTCCTTTTCGTTTTGAAGAAGAGATTTGATGAGCTTTAACTGGAGTCTTCTCCTTGAATTTCTCCAACTCCTTGTTCAGTTCCTTCAGATGCATTTTGTTCACCATCTTCAGTCCTACCACCATATGATCGCATGATCGAACACAAAAGATTTGCGAAGGCTGAATATTCAGATGTCTAAATAACTTCATCACAAGGCTTAGGTAAGGAAGTTGACCTCTGTCCTTCATCATCGCTCTATACATGTGAAACATTATAGTGTGAGGGAGAGAAAACCTTTTCCTAGTGAGGATGGCATACATCAGCTTTGCCTCTGAGCTTGAAACATCAGTCTTGGAGGTTGATTTCAGTCGGAGGCAATTGATCATAACCTTGTGAAGCAAGATGTTGAATGCACTCATCCTCAAGTAGGTGATCTTCTCCTCTGTTCTCCTGTCCTTCACCAGTTCCAGTGTGGCCCGAGCAATTGATCGGTTGATATCTTCCTCTTTAGTGTCGATATCCATATCCATTAGTTCATAGCATCTTTAACACTCTATTCGCATCCAAAAAGCTAAGTTTGTCGAAATATGCAGAACCTTTCAAGTTGAAGATAACTGAACTTTTCCCTCAAGTTCATATTCACAGCATCCAGAAAGTCAAAATCCACACTTCTAGGGTTTATTACCCCACGCTTCAGCAATTTTGAGTACAAATCCTTTTGTTCCTTTGATCTGAACAAATCTCCCATTTTTCCTCGACTTTCAACCGCAACACCCATTCTCGGTTGAAATTGACTGTACAATTTGTCATCATTATTCCCATCTACAAGATTCGGTCCCCAATCACTCGTGATATTCGCAAGAGTTTCCTCAGCCAACCCTTTACGAGCAATTCCCAAACTTTCCATTTTTCGCATAAAGATATATTCGTTCCTATATCCTTTGTCTTTAAGAAAATCATCGACATAGTTCAAGGGAGTACGAGTTCCTTTTAAGGCACAATACATCTTATAAATAAAAGCGGGATTCTGAACTCTTATTGGATCTGCATCCTCAATGATTTGTTCCTCTTGTTGATGATCAACGCCTTGAGGACTAGATGGAGGAGAATGATGCTGCCGAGAATGTTATGGGCTCGGTTGCTGTTCTGGAGACACTTCTTCTTCGGTGAGATCGAAGTGCGTAGGCCCCTCACTCATTCTCCGTGGTCCTCTGCATGCGATTCTCGAAGACTTTCTTGAAGATGACATCTTTCTTAGTTTTTGGAAGATTCCTTGCTTGACTTTTCCAAGAAAGATGACAACTTTTTGAAGATTAAACAAGGGAAGAAAACGGGAATGAAGGATCGATGCTTTCTAGGGTTTTTGAGAGTAAAGTGAAGAGGAATCGACAGTGCACGATCGGTTAAAAAGAGAGATAAACGAACCGTCACAAAGGAAATAAAGAGATGCATTTTCAAAATAACTGTCTTTTTCCGCGAAAATAGTCATTTCTAAAATAACTTCCTTTTTGAAAATGAAACGATGCAATAATTAAGTCGATTAAATATAGCAACAATTTAAACACAGTCTAACAATCGTACCTCTTCAAGATAAGATTCGAGAGAGAGAGAGAGAAAAAAAGAAGAAGACTTACAGTCTAATGGTCGTATCAAGACTAACTTACAGTTAAAGTCTTGTATGTCTGAGTATGAAAGTCTTTAGATTTTGATCTCCTCATACTTTAAAATGTTGAGTCTGGAACGGATGGTTTCAAATTGATTTTTCTCCAAAGGCTTTGTGAATATATCCGCCAGTTGGTTCTTTGAATCAACATATTGGATTGAAACATCTCCATTTTGAACATGGTCTCTAATAAAGTGAGTCAAATCTCTATATGCTTTGCTCTTGAGTGTAGAATTGGATTTTTGGTGAGTTGATAGTGCTGATGTTGTCGCAATCAATCTCCGTGCGTGAGTCTTCAATTTCAAAGTCTCTTAGCTGCTGTTTTATCCACAAAATTTGCAAACAACAACTTCCGAGAGTTATATACTCTGCTTCTACTGTAGAGAGAGCTACTGTACTCTGCTTTCTGGAAAACCAAGACACTGTCCTGCCTCCAAGTAGTTGACAAGTACCCGAGGTGCTCTTTCTATCGACTCTGCATCCAGCAAGGTCTGCGTCTGAATATCCAAGAAGAGTAAAGTCTCCCCTTTTTAGATACCAGAGACCAAAGCTTGAAGTTGATGAAACATATTTAATAATAAGCTTCGCAGCATTCAAATGAGATTCTTTTGGGTCTGATTGAAATCTGGCACAAATGCAAACACTAAACAGAATGTCAGGTCTAGAAGCAGTAAGATAAAGAAGTGATCCAATGATACTCATGTACAGCTTTTGATCGACTTTCTTTCCTTCTTCATCTTTGTCTATCTTCAAGGAACTTGACATTGGTATGTCAGTCTTTTTGCAATTGTCCAGTCCAAACTTTTTGACAAGATCATTTGCATACTTTTCTTGATGAATGAAAGTTCCTTCCTCAATTGTTTTATTTGAAGTCCAAGAAAGAAGGTTAACTCACCCATCATGCTCATTTCAAATTCATCTGCATAGTCTTAGAGAATTTCTTGCACAGAGACTTTCATTAGAGGATCCAAAAATAATATCATTGACATATATTTGAACAAGTAGAAAACTTTTGCTTTCTCTTTTAATAAAAAGAGTAGTGTCTACTTTACCTTTAAGAAATCCATTTCGAATTAAAAACTTACTTAATCTGTCGTACCAAGCTCGAGGTGCTTACTTTAAGCCATACAAGGCCTTTTTGAGTCTGAATACTGAGTCTGGTTTCTTTGGGTCTTCAAACCCTGGTGGTTGTTCCACATAGACTTCCTCACGGATGAATCCATTTAGGAAAACACTTTTGACGTTTATTTGAAATAACCTAAAATTTTTATGACAAGCAAATACAAGTAATAAACGAATTGCTTCTAACCTTGCTACCGGTGCATAAGTCTCGTCAGAGTCGATCCCTTCTTCTTGTGTGTGTCCCTTGGCCACGAGTCTAGCCTTGTTTCTTATGACTTTTCCTTTCTCATCCATTTTGTTCCTGAAAACCCATTTAGCTCAAACAATTGATTTACCTTTTGGTTTAGGAGTCAGCTCCCAGACATTATTAACTCTGAATTGTCTGAGTTCAACCTGCATAGCTTCAATCCAACTCTCATCAGATAAAGCTTATTCTATGCTCCTGGGTTCTATTTTAGAAATAAGAGCCACAGCACTAGACTCTTCTCGCCTTTTGGATCTTGTGCGGATTCCTTCATTGACGTCGCCAATAATAAGATCTTTGGGATGATTGGACTTATGTTTCCAGTTGCTAGTTAATTTATCAGATTGATGGTCACTTCCTTCACTAGAATCTTCAACAGTCACTTGTTGTTGGTCCTTCAAACTTTGAGCTGCTTCTTGAGATTTAGACTTTGTAGAGTCTGGAGCGGGTTCAGTCTCTTCGAGATGAGTCTGAATGGATTCATTTTGTGTAGAATCTTGGAATTTGACATTCATTGATTCTTCCACTGTTTGAGTCTTCTTATTGTAGACTCTGTATGCCTTGCTTGTGGTTGAATATCCAAGGAAAATGCCTTCATCTGACTTTTCTTCAAACTTACCAACTCGATCATTTGCATTTTTCAATATGAAACATTTGCATCCAAATACATGAAAATATGAAACAATAGGCTTCTTTTCTTTAAATAGTTCATATGGGGTTTTTTCTAGAATAGGTCTTAGAAAAACTCTATTGATAATATAACATGATGTTGAAACTGCTTCAGCCCAAAACCATAAAGAAATATTACTTTCAATTAAGAGAGTTCTAGCCATTTCTTGAAGAGATCTATTTTTCCTTTCCACAACTCCGTTTTGCTCTAGAGTATATGGAGAAGAGAACAAATGCTGAAAACCAGATTCTTCACAAAATTTGGCAAAATCCTGATTTTCAAATTCACCTCCATGGTTTGTTTTTATGTTTGAAATAACATACCCATTTTCATTTTGAACCTTCTTAGCAAATTTTTCAAAATAAGAGAAAATTTCAGACTTACTTGCTAAGAAATATACCCAAGTAAATCGTGAGTAGTCATCCACAATTACTAGGCAATATTTCTTACCTCCAAAGCTATGCATTCTTGTTGGTCCGAAGAGATCCATATGCAAGAGCTGTAGTACACGATTAGTGGAAACTTGATTTATTGGTTTAAAGGAATTTTTTACCCGTTTTCCCAATATACATGGTGTACATAGATCAGACTTTTGGTATGATAAATTGGGTAGAACACGAACAAGCTTCTTTGCTGAGATCTTGGCTATCTGCTTCATGTTGACATGCCCAAGCTTTTTGTGCCATAAGTTTGCTTAATCTTGGATTGAGATTAGACATTACGATTCATCTGGTTTCACGTTCAAGAGGTAGATATTTCCATGTCTTCGACCCATAAATGACTGAGTAGAGTCTTTACTGGTTCCTAAACAAATACCCTCTTGAAAGTTGATTCTAAAACCAGCATCACACGGTTGATTGACACTTTGGCGGTGTAATTGAGCCCTTCAACTAAAGAAACATTGCTTATTGTGAGGTTCCCAATCTTTACAGTTCCAAATCCCACTATTTTTCCTTTGCTGTTTCCTCCAAATGATACTTTTCCACCATTCACTTGAATAATCTTTATGAAGCAATTTGAGTCTCCTGTCATGTGTCTAGAGCATCCACTATCCAGATACCATTTCACCTTTTTCTTGATAGTGACCTGCATTTAAAAAGAAACTCAAGCTTTCTTTGATCCTTTTGAGTTAGTCAGATATACGGTTTTTGCCCAAACTTTATTGACAGGTCTCTAAACCATAGGACATTCTTTCTTAAAATGATCCGCACTATTGCATTTTGAACATCTAAAAGCATTGCGACCTACTGGTTTTACAAAGTTTCTTTCAAAATGATTTTTGTAAGCATTTCTTGTGGGTCTTTGCTTAATTCTTTCTTTTACTTTAGGAAAATCGATTAAAGGAATAGTTTCAACAGTCATTCCCAAACCAGATTTATTAAAATAAGGTCTTTGAACAGAAAGTATTTTCTCCAGTATTTCAGATCCTAGAGAAAATCTTTTAGAAATATTTGAAATATCATTTTTCAAAAATGCATTTTCTTTTAAAAGATTATCTTTACTTTCTCTGAGAGAGGAAACATTGGTCTAAGCATTTCACTTTTTCTTCCAAAACATTCTCTTGTTGTTTTAAAACATAATTTTCCTTTTTAAGTTCGGAAATTCTTTTAAGAGAAGTCTTAAGGCGAAACATAATTCATCAATGTATTTTGAAACTTGAATAGGGATTTTGAAATTACTTACCTCAAATTCACTTTACGAATCTGAATCGAGTCTCGGAGTTTGATTACGAGTCGGTGTGCCATTAGACATATGTTGGCATAATCATCATCACTATCTTCACACTCCGTATCACTCAGGTTTCAGCTTTAAGAGCTTTTCGATACCTTTCAGTTTTTCCTTTCTTCTTCCTCAAAAGAGGACAGTTGGGTCTGATGTGTCCCTTTTTCTTGCATTCAAAGCAGACTACATCTTTGTTTGATTCATCATCTTCAGCAAACTTGGTCTATTGCTTTTGAAAACTTTGTTTCCTTGAATTGAATCTTCTTCCTTTTCTATTCAGCTTTCGAATCTTCTTATCATGAGAGCAAGTTCTTCATCATCCATGTCGTCTTCGAATCTGTTACATCGAGTCATTATTAGATTTTAATATAATAGATTTCTTACCTTTAGGATCTTCGTCTTCATTGATTCGTTCCACTTCATAAGACTGAAGAGTCCCAACCAACTCATCGACAGACAGTGGCATGATTCTTTGGGTCTCTCGGATTAAGGTCTTTATATGATTCCAATCCTTGGAGAGTCACGCAGTAAACTTGTTCACTTTCATGGGATCAGAAATTGGTTGACCTTGATTTTCAAGACCATTTACGATTTCTGTAAAACGACTAAACATGTCGGTTATAGATTCTCTTGGTTTCATTCTGAAGGCTTCATATTGACCGAGAAGAATGTTGATTCTAGTCTCTTTCACTCGATCGGTTCCTTCATAAGTAATGTGTAATCTATCCCAGACTTCTTTGGCTGTTTCACAAGAAGATATTCTGTTATATTCAGTAGGTGATAAAGCACAATATAAAGAATAAATTGCATTTGCATCAAGAGCTTGTCTCTTGATTATCTTTTTCTGACTCATTTCGCTGGACTCAACAATGTCCTTTCCTCTTTCTAAGACAGATGGAGCTTTAGGAATGATTCCTTTTTCTACAACGTCCCATTCTAGAGGATCCTTTGATCTTAAGAACGCCTTCATCTTGTTCTTCCATATGTTGTAGTCCTTTCCATCAAAGTAAGGCGGTCTGATGTTGCTTTGGCCTTTTACCAGCCCTAGAGCCAACATACTAGCCATGAATCTTTTACTTTGAAGTAAAACACTTCAAACAAAGTGAGTACACGAGCTCTGATACCAATTTAGATAGCTAGTATAAGCACCTAGAGGGGGGTGAATAGGTGCACAATCAATTTACCGAAATACGGAAGCAATTCTTGGCAAACGATAGAAAGGTAGTTCACTATTGATTGACAAAATGAAATACAATCAAAGTAAAGAAAGTAAGGGAGAGAAAATTGAACACAGGATTTATAGTGGTTCGGCTTAATCCAAGCCTATGTCCATTCTTCCGCACTGACAGCCCACCGGCTGGATTTCACTATGAACAAAAGAGAAGTTACAGCACTCATTTTCCTTGATTCCACAGTGTAGATGTTCTATCACATTTCCTCAAGGTTTCTCACAAATATAGACTCTCTTTTGTATACAAGTATTTGCTCAAAAGAATTGTCTAAACAACAAGGAGCTTCAGACTTTGGAATTCTTCTATCGCGCACTCCTCAACAACTTAGAACGACTTCCTTATATACTCCTTTATGCCATCATACCCATTGGCACTTACCAAATGAATTCCTCCAATCTACCCGTTTGACAGAATCAATTAGGAAGATCATTCGGGCTATTAAAGGAACGTGTCGATAGCCCATCAATCATGTTCTCCCATACAATCAGGATCTCGGTTTCCATAAGTAGAACCTTCCAAGAATATTTAGGCAATCATCGATTCCTTAATCTTCGAGTCAATCTCGATCAATCAAAGAATCCCTTGTGTTTTTTCCAGCCACGAGATCTTCTCCAGTTGATAAGGTCAAGCCCTTAACAAAACATCCAGTTCTGGATAACCTTTCTTCAACGGATTAGAGACTATCAATGAGGATAGACTTTGAGTCTTGAGTCTGGCTGTCCGGAGGTCTTCAAACTTTAAATAGCAGAGTCTGCAAACCTTCATACTAGACTGATGGAAACGTTTTGTTAGCTTCAAAACACTTCAAGAAGATTTCTCCAATACATGAATGAACCGAGTTGTACATCAATCAAGAGGAGAGCCTTCCTATGATATACTTGTAGTAACTAGAATTAACTTACGGAGCCACCTTTTGGCTTGATGACAAGCTTCACTTTGGAACTCTAAAGTTCAATGTGTACTTAAGTTAGAGGACTACCAGGATGGCTGACCTCTTGGAAAAATATCTGCACGTATACCTAAGGGCAAAACTATGAGGCTCGATATGGGACAAGTCAAAACAAACAATATCTCGAGTGATTTTATTTGGGAATATCAAAAGTTCTAACGCCTATTTGCTAGAGCATTTTGGCCACCACAATGAATTCTTTGTGCCATATGTATATATATTATACAAGTGTTCTAACTTTTCAGGTTTTATCTTTAAATGAGTGCTAATCACGATGGAGGCAAGGTATAACATATTAATCGGAAAAAATTGGTGGGATCAATATGTAAGATAAGCATCTGGTCAAGTTGATCTGCAAGCATTAAATGATTCTTAAATAATGTACAATGGCTTAGCGGCTAAGGACAGAACGAGCAATTTATTTTTGTCTGGGGTCTGCAGGATGCGAAGTTGAAGTAGCATTAATCGAATGGAAAACAGCGTCAACTTGGCCTGAAATCATAGAAATATGCGTGCTACACAATGGGACAGATAGATTGGTGTTCCCGTTGCATGAATGTCAAAAGAACTCGAGGCGCTTCTATGTGGTCTCTTGAAATCACATATATTTCATTGTAGAATCCTATATAAAGTGTGGTGATATCCGAAAGTTCACATATTTTTCAATCTATGGTTGTGATTTATTATTTTGTGATCTAGGGGCTACCGATCGCCCAAGGAACGGTCGCTGGAGAGACCCTGGAAATTCCCAAACCCTCCTGATAGCATTCTGTGATCCAATGGGAGTCAAGACTTCTGAGAATATGGAGTTAATTCAAACTTGTATCAGTGATGTTGGGGGAGATTCAAAAATTTGTACATGGACTGGCCATGGACGAACCGGTGGAGCAGTCAATTCAGCTAAGGCTTGATAATTAGATATAGCTATTTGATCTCACTGCTATGAGGCCACATCGATTTTCGGCATCTGCCAAAGCATAGCTTATTGAGTTTGAAACCTCTGTTATTCGCAACATAATCACTTGAAGGAGCCATCATGGCTGCAATATGCGATGTGTCCAAGTCTCTTTGCGCATGTATGACAGAGGAACCTGAGCATATGGACTCAGTAACTTAAAGCAGGACGGGGATCGACCTCTAATTAAGTAAAACGATAGCTCACTGTCTATCAGCAATTGATGAGAAACTACCGCGATGCTTATTTGTAATTTGATATAACACATTGGGTATCATAGTTGATAGGACAAGAAACAATGGACAAAGAAAAGAAAAATGGAGACAGAAGTTAGATCTAGTGACTCTTATTTCTCCATCTTTAATCAGCTATAAGCTGAGCAACATCCTTTTATCAGAATTTGGCTCGGTCCGCCTTCTTCGCAAAAGATGGCGGACAGAAAGCAGCAGCATGGTTTTGGCACAACAGGGGGCAAAGAGGTTTGCATAAACTAGACATCAAAGTTTCAGTTCACATGATGTTACACATCTTTTATCCTCTTTACTTGAGAGTCGTAGAACTTCGGAGGTTCTTTAGCCACCTCATTGTGCTTGGTATCTAGAGGATTGACAGGTTTCTCAAAGTCAACTGCTGGCCTGTCGGAGGAGCAAAGCACAAATCCAATCATCATGCTAAAAGGAAAAAGTTGAAAATTCATTCTCCCCATCGTAAACTTGAAAAAAAGGAGATTACATAAACATTTGGTAAGAGTTTAATTTGATACCTTGAGTAGAAAGGAATCGTACACCAAGCATATCTCACTAAGCCCTTGAAGATTTGGCGACATTCAACAATAGTATCTTCCAGTGTGAAGTTGTCCAGCCAAAAGCTGTCTGCTGGAGTAGACATGATGCCTCCAAGACGGAGTGCCTGAGCCACCAATTCCAAGAACTCTTTATTCGCTACTTTGATTGCAGTAGCTCCTAAATTTTTTTAACACATCATTAGCAAGTACTCCGTTTATTGGAGGTTTTTGAACGTAGCAAATTACTTGAAATAAGTAGATGTATGACCTACCACCCTATGAGATTTCTGTTATTCTGCTAAGTTATTCAATTAATTTGAGGAATACTAAATTTCAAAGAGGGTGCGGGAGATTATAGGCACTTGACAGTAGCCATACACTCAAATGCATCCAAAATGATCACACAATAAGTTCCTTGAGGGATGGCCTTCGAGAAAGCAACTCCTGTGTCAAAGGGCTGGTAAGAACACCTAGAAAGAGTGAATAGGTGTTAAGGAAATTTTTCACAATACTTGATGAAAGCAATTTGCCTTTAGAATATAATAGACTGAAATGTAAACAGCTATAAGTGGATATATAAAGTTACAAATTAAAGTAAGGAGTTCAGGGAAAGAGAATAAAAACACAAAGTTTATAGTGGTTCGGCTTAGATCAAGCGTACGTCCACTCTCCCGCACTGACTACCCACTGGATGGATTTCACTATGAATCTAAAGAGATTTTATAGTATCGCATCCTTGACTTCTCGGTGTAGAACCTCTACTACACTCTTTCAAAGTCACACAAGTGTTTGCTCTCTCTTTTGAGTATAAGTTAAGCTCAACAAATGAAATAGTAAAGAACTAGAAGCTTTAGACTTTGAAATTTTTCTTTCATGCACACATTTGAACAACTGAAGAGTCTTCCTTATATACTCTTCCATGCATCTACAACTATTGGCACTTTCCAAATGAGTTCTTCCAATCTACCTATTGGACATAATCAATTAAGGAGATCTCGAGTCGTTTGAGTAATGTAATGATAACCCATCAATCATGCTCACCCATACAATCGGGATCTTGGTTTCCATAAATAGAACCTTCCAAGGATACTTTGCCTTTCAAGAGATCTGATTATCCGAGTTGATTTCAATAAGAATAATTGATCATAAGATACTATATCTAGCCATAAGATCTTTCACAAACCATATGAACCGAATCCTTGAAGATAAACCTTCATCTAGATAAGTCTTTACTATTTGCTCTAGAATCTATCAGTGAGGTCAAACTTTGAGATAAAAGTCTAGTGGTCTTCAGACTTTGACAATAGCGTCTGAAGTTCTTCAGACTAAACTTTAGGAAATGTTTTATTAGCTTCAAACAATGAGGAGTTTTCTCTAATAAACTCCCATTTTTTGATGGTGACAAAACTGTCCTGCATATTTGAAAATTCTTATCTTGCAAAACAATACTTAAGCAAAACATGATATCTTATAAAAATGAGTGATTAAAACATTGTTCTTGTGCAGCACTAGGTCCAGCCGAGTTAGTTTCAGGAGTCTTGAGATTGGAGAGATCTTCAGCAGTTCATCCACCATGACTAGAAGTGGATGCCTCAATGTTTGCTATAGGATAGTGAAAAGCATACACATCCTCTGGATCTGCTACAAATCAACTAACATCACTAATAGGTGATACCATAGCATGTGAAGAAATACATTGTTTTTCAGTAGCTCCCCATGTTTGTGTGCATTCACGTGGAGAAATTAATTCTTCTTCCCGTTCTGCTTCAACTTTAGCATTTGAGTGATGTGTCCCTTTTCCTCTTTCTCTAGCAGTTCCACTCCTTATCTTTTCAGAGCCACTCAACAAAGATACAGCCAAAGTTGGCTCAAAAGAGTCCTCTTGACCATCTTCTTCTTCTTCTCTTCTTCCTTCCTCTATTCTCATCTCTTCTCTTCCTTCATCTCTCTTCTCTGTCTCTTCTTTTTCTGCTGTCTCTCTTCTCTCTTTAAAGCTAACAAAACTCTGTAAAATTTTTAAGGCAAAGGCGGAGAGAGTAATGTCATCCTCTTCTTCTTCATCCTCCAAGATGAGTGCTCTCCTCTTCTTGATTGGTTCCGTCATTGGTTCCTTGCCTTTTCTCTTCGTTGTTGTAATGTCTTGCTTTGCCTTGACAAGAGACTTCTCATTCATGCTCTCTAAAACCTTGCTGAGCTCCTTTAAATGCATCTTTGTAACCATCTTCAACCCAATCACCATTGGAGCAATGCTTTACATACACAAAGGAGCAGGAATATGAATGTTGAAGTGTCTGAAAAGTATTGTAATAAGAGCAGAGTAAGGGAGTTGTCCCTTATCCTTTACCACTATCATGTACATGTACATGAGGATAGTGTGAGGCAGAGAGAACTTGTAACCAATGTTGATGGCGTACATAAGCTTTGCTTTCGAATGAGAAACATCAGTCTTTGACGTTGATTTGGGCCGTATGCAGTTTATTACGATCTTATGAAGCAAGATGTTGGAGGCATTCATCGTTGTGTAGGAAATTTTGCCTTCAGCAAATCTGTCTCGTACAAGTTCCAGTGTAGCGTGAACAACTAATACGATGATTGGTTGGAAACACCCTCTTTCCACCCCAAATCAAGTCCGCCAAGGTGTCTACGTCGACCTCAAATTCCTTGTCCCTAACCGTAAAGGAAAATCTATTTGCATTAAAAAATGATAGATTTGAATAGAAGTACGCTGTGAGTGATGGGTAGGCGACTGTTGTCTCATAGCAAAATCTTTCCATTTGAAGGAGTGCAAATGTGGCACCCCTCGACGGCCCCCGATCCAATTGGGATCACCACAGTTTGCTTACCATTCATTTGACCTAATAAGATATCACTTTGATACCATTTCAATTGCAACGGGTCTGTATAACCATGGGGGTTTACATCTTTTATTATTGGTCCCTTGCGCAGTTCATATACAAAAGCACATCCAACAACTCCCTTCCCTATATTAAGAAAACAATGCACACCTACTAAACTTTTATAGGTAAAAGCCGTACACTTTTATTTACTTAAACCAGATGGACATCATTCATCGGTACATCAAAATGTCGTAGTCTTCTATACTCGGCAATACTTCAAAAGATGACCGACATCTCCTCCAACAGTCGTATACTTAAAGTCCATCGATCAGTGTCGGCGTCAAAAAGTTCCTTCCTCTGCTATCCTCCTCCCCGCGATCATATCCAACCACTTGATCCATCTACTAGTAGCAGTGGCAGCAGAGGTATTTTATCTAGTCTGAATGTTGATCCCCAAAGGGGTGAGTACAGCCACTCAACAGGTAAAGGACCAATAAACCACTCAATGCATCATACAATACAATCATCACAATCATAGCATAACACATGTCATTCAAGCATCCATGCACAATTTACCTTGACATCATGCACATGTCATCATACCGCATGTACATACATCCTCATATAATCATCACCATCATGTCATACACTTACCATCATCATGTCACCTGTACCATCATGTCATAGGTACACATACATCCATGCACTCACCATCATCATATCACATGTACCATCATGCCATATGTGCACATACATCCATGCACTCACCATCATCATGCATCCATGCACTCATCATCATCATATCATATCATATATGCATATCATCATACCATAGGTGATCATCATCATATCATATCATATATGCATGATTTAATTTCAACTTTTAACTTTCAATTCGATCACCACATCACTCTTTCTCGGGATCATCAATTTCATCTAATACTTTACGCTAACACCCCAACCTGGCATCGCGAGAAAAATCTCCGGCATTCAGCCATTTAAGGCCACCGGGCAACCAGCACCCCCACATTCCGAGCATCTCGCATCCCAACTGGTATCACGAGGCATCCCCTCGGGTAAAGACCTCCGAGGCTTCCAGCACCCAACCATTCCGGGCATCTCGAAACTCCCGAGGCCATCCGGCCATGTATCTCTATACATTCCGAGCATCCGGCACCCCCCCCATCTCGAGCATCCTGATACTCCCAGGGCATTATCATCCACCACAAACAGTTTTATCATTTATCATTGTTCATGTTTACCAATTTAGGTCTCAACTCAGCATGGCACACGATGTAATGGCAAACAAAATCACTTTCATCCTTCGATCTATACATGCATCATCAGTCATCATCATACATGCAGCAATATGCAATTATTCATAAAAATAAAATTTATGGAATTCGTACAATTTAGAATAGTCCATTTATCATGCCTTTTTGAAATTTATTTAAATTCCAGCTTGTACCATTTTTGAAAATATTTAAACTAAATATCCATATGATTCTCAAAAATCATGAATTCAAGGCATGTAATAGACAAGACAATAGGATAATGATTTCATGAAAAACACTTGGCCAATAGAATTCCACACAAAATTTATAATTCACAGAAATACAGCATGCAATTTCGGATAAAGACAGAATGTGCAGTTTTTGAAATAATTCGATTAAAATACCTGAATGACCTCCGAAAATTATAAAATTTTACCAGATTATAGCTAATACACCAAATTATATTTTTCATCAAGACTTCTAGGCCAGATTAGTTTTATATAATTTCCTATAGTCATCCGAAGCTTCTGGTTCTAGCACTGAAACGTCCAGTGTAGTCATCTTCGAAATACCGAGTTTTTACCCACTTATTCTTCTTCGTTTCCTCTGAAACTTGGATATGTTTTACTTCAAGAGTTCCCCTACAACTTTCGTTAAGGAATCTAAGTCAAATTTCCAAAGAACAGTCACCATATGGGTCCATGAAATCTCGGGTGTCCAGTACCACGTCTCCAGATTTACCATCTTCAAGAGTAAGTCGATTCACTAGGCTACACTTGTTCATTTCAATTAAAATTTGAGTATGTTAGTCTTTAAGATGTTCTATAAAAGTTTCATGAAGAAGTCAAAGAGAGATTCTTGATAAAAATCAACATGCAACCACAAATCTACCAAAAGGTCAGCAAAACAGTTCCAGATCTAGTGTCTCCGTAGGATGAGAGTTTGACCCCTTAAATCTCCACCATTTTGTACCAAATTTTAGTATGTTGTAGTTTAAGATGTTGGCTACAACGTTAATGAAGTCAAAATCGAACTCAAAACATGCATGCAAGCTCTCACAAAAGTTTGGCTCAGGCGGTTCATGCGAAAACAGCAACATCACTCAAGAACAAGTCATTCTAGCTTCGGTTTCTCCCTCCTAATCACCCAAAATTCGACACTACTCCAAACATACATGCAACACACACATGCAAGAGTAGTAAGAGGATCCTAACTTGCCTCTAAACCGAGCTAGCGACGAGCACACTGCGGCGAACAGGCGGCAAACGGGCGGCGACGGCTCCTCCTCCTCCTCGGTTCCTCTCCTCTTGGCGCCCTTCTCTCTCTCGCAACCCTCTCTCTCTCTCTCTCTCTCTCTCTCTCTCTCTCTCTCTCTCTTGGACGGAACCAACCGGCCACTCTCTCTCTCCTCCTCTTCCTTTTATTCCCCCAAATCTCCATCATTGGCAATGATTACTTGCCACTTCCAATGGCCAATGCATGCAAGTCCTCCTTGCCACTTGTCAAGGCCCATGTAATGGGCCGGCCACTCCCCTTGGGCCTCACTTAGGCCGGTGACAGCCCCTCTGTGGGCTTCTATTGGGCCAGCCACTCGGCCCACCAAAAATCCCCCCTTTGGGCCTAAGGCCCAAACCTAAATAAAAATGAAAAATTTCCCCTTTTATTCGTTCTTCTATAAATTTTAAATTTTAAATTCCACATGGCCAAAGTCTTGTTACATTTTATTTACAGGAATTTAATCTATGAGGTGCATAGCCCAGCATAGATTATTCTCATTAATTTATCCTATAGTTCTAATTTCAAAAATTCATGAACACAAGCATATATCACTTGGCCTTAAGAGAAAACTAATGGCTAAAGCATAAACCATAGGAAATTTCATTACCTAATTACGGGCTTTAATACACCTTAGAGCTTGTCTTGAATTTTTGGGATGCCACAATTCTTCCATCCTTAAAGAATTTCGTCCTCAAAATTAGACACCACTCGTGCCTTCTTGAAACAAATAGGGGTACTTTTCCTTCATCTGATCTTCACTTTCCCATGTGGCTTCCTCCATATCATGATGTCACCATAATACCTTAACCAATGGGATCCTTTTTGTCCTAAGAATTTGTTGCTTCGATCCAGTATTTGTACGGGCTCCTCGATGTTCCTTACTTTCTCATCCACTTTGATGGCTTCATGATCGAGTATGTGACTAGGATCCGGCTGGTACTTTCTCAACGTCGATACATGAAACACATCATGCAAATTTCCCAACTTAGGAGGTAGCGCTAAGCGATAAGCTACATCCTCTATCCTTTCGAGTATTTCAAAAGGTCCAACAAATCTAGGGCTTAACTTACCCTTCATCCCAAATCAAGATATCCCTTTCATTGGAGATACCTTAAGGAATACATGGTCTCCCACGCTAAATTCCAAAGGCCTTCTACACCTATTTGCATAGTCTTTCTGCTTACTCTGAGCTGTTTTAAGTTTTTTCCTGATAATTTCAACAGCTTCAGTGGTAACTTGTACCAGTTTAGGTCCTGTCAATTTCCTTTCAGCTACTTCATTCTAGCAGACAGGAATCTTACATCTCCTTTCATATAATGCTTCATAGGGAGCCATGCCTATACTTTTCTAGAAACTATTATTATAGGAAAATTTCACCAAATGCAATCTTTCATCCTAATTTCCTTTGAAATCAATTACACAAGCCCTCAACATATCCTCTAATGTCTGGATCACTCTTTTTTGATTGCCCATCTGTCTGGGGATGAAAAGCAGTACTAAGTTGAAGCTTAGTTCCTAATGAAATTTGAAGACTTCGCCAAAAGTTTGAAGTAAATCTCGAATCCCGATCAGAGGTAATAGTCACTGGAACACCATGTAGGCGTACTACTTGACCTACATACATATCCGCATATTTATCCATTGGGTATTCCATGCGAACAGCTAGGAAATGAGCCGATTTAGTCAAATGGTCCACTACTACCTAGATAGAATCATGACCACTTGATGTCCTTGGCAGTCCTTGCACAAAGTCCATTGTTATATGCTCCCATTTCCATTCTGGTATGTCTAATGGTCTCAAGAGCCCTGCGGGTTTGCAATGCTCCGCTTTTACTTGTTGGCACGTCAAACATTGAGAAACATGCTTAGCCGTATCTGCCTTCAAACCATTTGTGGCACCCCTTGACGGCCCCCGATCCGCTAGAGTCACCATAGTTCGCTTACCTTTCATTTTCCTTGTTAACAAGTCACTCGGATACCATTTTTAGTTGCAGCGGGTCCATACAACTTGGGGTTTACATTTTTTTTTTTTTCGATCGGTCCCTTACGCAATTTATATGCGGAAGCACACCTAACAACTCCCTTCCCTATATTTAGAAAATGATGCACACCTACTAAATATTTATAACTAAAAGCCGTACACCTTTTATTTACATAAGACAGATGGACATCATTCATCGGTACATTAAAATGCCGTAGTCTTCTATATTCGGCTACACTCCAAAAGATGACCGATGTTTCCTCAAACAGTCATATACTTAAAGTCCATCGATCAGTGTCGGCGTCCAAAAGCTCCTTCCCTTGCTATCCTCCTCCTCACGGTTATATCCAACCGTTCAAACCATCTACTAATCTGAAATGTTGATCTCCAAAAGGGGTGAGTACAACCGCTCAGCAGATAGGGAAATCCAGTAACAACTCAATGCATCCAGCAAATCATACATGCATTGCAGGCATTACTCACCTTGAAGCCATGTGCATACTATCCTGCATCATCATAACAGTTTATAACACATACATGTGTATCATCATCGTATCATACATATCATCATCTTCATGACATCATCACATTACACATGTCATATCATATATCATCATCATTATCATCACCATGCATATCATCATGCATGTCATATCATCATCATTATCATGTATATCATCATGCATATCATATCATGATCATCATGCATATCATCATGCATATCGTCATCATCATCATCATCATCATCATCATGCATATCATCATGCATGTCATATTATCATGGGTGATCATCGTTATTTCACATCACATATCATTACCATCATCATGTATATCATCATGCATATCATACCATGGGTGATCATTATATCACATCACATATCATCATCTCCATCATCATTATCTTTAAATTTGATCACCACATCACCCTTCCTCGATTCATCAATTTTACCTCATATTTTACACTCGCATCTCATGCGAGAAAAACCTCCGGGCATGTATCCAAGATACAACCGGGCATCCGCCCCACATTCCGGGCATCTCGCATCTCATCTAGCATCACGAGGAACCTTCGGGCATGTATCCAAGATACAACCGGACTTCCGGCCTTTACCCTTCTAGCCGGGCATCCCGCACCCCAATCCTGGTGTCGCGAGGCATCTCCGGGCATGTATCCAAGATACAAGCTGGACTTCCCCCCACATTCCGGGCATCCTGAAACTCCCGGGGAATCTCGGAATTACGCCACCAGCCACCAGACAACATCCTCCACCAAAACCACTTTCTCATCCACATTTACCCTTTGATCTCAATTTAACATGGCAATTGGCATGGCATCAAACGAATCACACTTGCATTTCAATTCACATGTCGTGCACATGTCGTAGCTTAATCACATAAGCATTTCAATTCACATGTCATGCACATGTCATAGCATAATCACATAAGCATTTCGATTCAATGCATGTACCAAGACCTCATCACACAAGTGCCACACAAATGGAATTGAATCCATGGCCAAATAAAAATCCATTTTATTTTATTATTTTATTATTTTATTATTATTTTATTTATTTATTTATTTTCATAAATAAATATTTAATATTTATGATTTTCCAAAATCATAATATTCAAAAAAATCACTAATAGGATCACAATTTTATATAAAATTCGTGGCCAAATCGAATTTCTTATAATTTCACAATTTCCTCCAAAAACATCCTCAAATTCTCGGATTTAAACCCACTGCACAGTTTCCGAATAAATTCAATTAAAATATCCATTCGGTCTCCAAAAATTACGAAACTTTACAGGGTGATAGCCAACACATTTTCGTACCTTTTTCAGTCATTACTTTAAGCCAAATTCCTTTTAGATTAATTTCCATAGCCCTACGAAGCTTCTGGAACCACTACCGCGACGTCCAGAACACACATCTCCGTATTTCTTAGATTTCACCCATCAAATCTCTTTCGTTCCTTCTGAAATTTAAGTATGTTATGTAACAATGTGTCCTTTACAATTTTCATGAAGGAATATAGGTCAAATGACCAGGTTAAGGTCACCATTTTAGTCCATGAAGTCTCGGGTGTCTCGGTACACCTCACCAGAATCAACCATCTCCAAGATCTAACCGATTCACCAAGTTATACTTGTTATTTTTTCTTCAAATTTGAGTATGTTGTAGCTTAAGGTGTTTCCTACAACTTTAAAGAATACAACAAAGTGAGATCTCCAACAGAAATCAACATGCAAACAAGAAATCAACAAAAGGTCAGTGAAGATTTCGCAGATCTGAGGTGTCCGTATAACAGAGCTTTTGACCCCACATATCACCATCGTTTTCCATGAAATTCGAGTATGTCATACTACAGGATGTTAGATTCAACTTTCAGGAAGACACCGAAGCCAAAATCGCACTCCAAATACACATGTAAACTCGACTAAGATACTGACTACCACAAACCGAACGAAAACAGTCACATAGCTTGAACACATCCAACCCTTACCTCGGGTTTTCGCCCAAATCACACCTAAAACCGAACATGCAACCAACAAAACAGACATGCAAGAGAAGTTAAGGACCCCACTTGCCTTAAAGGTGAACAAACGACGAAGAACGGCAAGATCGAACGGCGAACGAACGGCACACCCCTCCGGCTCCGCCTCCTTCCCTCTCGGCTTCTCTCCCTTTCTCTCAAACTCTCTCTCTTTCTCACCCTCTCTTTGGACGAAATGGAGCAAGTAGCCGGCCATTTCTCTCTCCTAACTCCTTTTATATCCCCATCTTCTCATCATTGCTTGCCTCCTAAATGGACCAATGCATGGCATCCTAGTCTAGGCCAATGCATGCTTTTGTCCCTTGCCGCTTGGCATTTTTATTTTTGAATTTGCTTGGGCTTGGGCTTAGGCCCATCCGGCCACTCCCTTGGGCTGGTCGAAATCCTCCCCTTGGCTTCCATTTGGGCCGGCCATTTGGCCCACTAGGCTTAGGCTAATGGGTCCAAGGCCCATTCCAAAAATAACCCTCTTCCCCCCCCTTTTTTTTTTTGAATTCCTTTCTATAAATATTTCCAAATTCAAATTTCATCTTGGCCAAAGTCTTTGGGCATTTTTGTTCATTGAAATTTAATTTATAAAGTACATGGCCAAGCATAAATTATTAATTTATCCTATAGTCCTAAATTCAAAATTCATAAACACAAGCACAATAACACCTAGCCTTAAGAAAACTAATGGCTAGCACATAGACCATAGGTAATTTCATTACCTAATTATAGGCTTTAATTTCTCTAGAGGATGACTTGAATTTTGGGATGCCACAATTCTCCCCTCCTTAGAGAATTTCATCCTCGAAATTAGACATTCCCTATGTCTCTTGAAATAAGTGAGAGTACCTTTCCCTCATCTCATTTTCACTCTCCCATGTGGCTTCCTCCACATCATGATATCGCCATAATATCTTAACCAATGGAATTCTCTTGGTCCTGAGAATTTGTTCCTTCCGATCCAATATCAATACAGGCTCTTCGATATACCTCACTTCCTCATCTATTTTGATGGTTTCATGATCAAGTATGCAACCGGGGTCGGGTTGATACTACCTCTGAAGTTAAGGATGCAAGCTCTTAACATATCTTAATTTATCTCAACACCAAAAACAGTTTTAAAACAATAACCACATCTTAAATTTCTTTTGAATGCTTGAGAATCTTCCTTCATGAAATCAAACAATAAAAACTGAGGTTTTCAAAAGCATTCAACAACAACAGCAAGCTTTGAAATCATATATCATTTCCATGTCAAAACGTTTTCAAATCACTAATGTGGAAAATCCTTTGAGTTCTTGAAAATCCCACTTTATGATACCAAATAATGCAAAACAGGGATTTCAAAGACACAACAATATAACAATAATAGTCTTTGAAAATAAGGTTAATCTCATATCGTTGAAACCAATTCACGAAATCAAAACATGATACCAAATCCATAAAATCCATGATCACGTCTAAATTTCCAAATGTTTTTCAGAACTCATATGTAAAGCCTTGAGTCGTACTTGCATCACGGCGTGAAATAAAATACTTTATCAAAACCCTTAGTAAAATTTAAATCAGTACGTTGGCAAAATTCCAATCTCAATCCCAACTCCAATGGGTTAGAACATTTTCTATAAAAAGTCCAGAACTCTTCGTACGGTGTCACAGTACTCATAAATTTTGATGAAATTCAAGAGATTTTCTAAAATAGCTCACAATCAAAATCTGCTTTTCGATTGAAGTTCAAAACTTGGCATGTACAGGTGATAATTTTCTCCAAAAACCATCAGCATTTCTTTGAAGTATTAAAAAACATAGTTCAACAAGTCGATAATAATGGTCCCATCGTAAAGATTTTTGAAACTAAAAACTTTGAAATACCAAAATCCTAAGCCTTTCTTGAAATATCGAAATCAACGCATCGGCGAGTTATCAAACTCAGTCTCGACCTTAAGATTTTCAAAGTAATTTACATGCAAAATCTTAGAGCTTTGAAAACATCCAAACTCAAGTGTTTCCAATCTAACACACCATTTAGCCGAATCACTTCTATACCTTAGTCACCATCAATTCAAGCCTAGAATCATCAAAATCAACACCACCAATAACTCATTTGGTTCAGTCCAGCAAAGACATTCACTATGCATTCGCCGCAACATAGATTCAAGCCTAAAATATAATACCATTCATTCAGTTCAAATATCTATAGTCCACCAAGACTCATTCAATTCAAAGATCGACAATCCACCAAAATAAAACTTGTCTAGTTTCCACCAAATATATCTCATATCTCATCCTAAATGATCATCACTTAGACTAATCATTCATCAAATCCACAATTTGAACTTCTACCATTTCACTTTGGAAAGTCTATAACCACAAATGATCATATCCACTAATTCCACCAAATCTTTTTCAAACTGAGATCATCACCTAAAATTAAAAGTCGATCATCGTCAATTAAACCGATTATTCCAATATATAAACCTCAAATAATTTCATGTCTCATATGACCACTCAAACTCATAACTTCTAAGATCAATCTATACATATTAAATACCTCCATGTAATGCATCAAGACTTCCAATGAAATCCTCAAATAGGAAGTCACTGCTACTTAGCTCAAATGATCATATCTTAATCCTCAAATTCATAATTTCGCTCTCCATAATTCACTTCTTAAGCCTTGCTTGCAACACTACGCTTAGATGCTACGCATGTTCTTTAGGTACTTTAGAATATACCAGGATATCATCAAACGAAAACAATCACAATTTAATCCAAATAAAGCTTAAGTATCCTGCTCATTAAATCCATGAATGGAGCTAAGGCATTTGTCAATCCAAATAGCATAACCAGGAACTCATAGTATCCATAGCGAGTCCTAAATGCAATCTTAGGAATGTCTTCCTTCTTAATCCTTAACTGATATCCTGATCTCAAGTCAAGTTTAGAAAAGATCAAACTTCTTTACAGTTGGTCAAATAGGTCATCGATTCTAGATAATGAGTACTTATACCTAATGGTCACCTGATTCAGCTGCCTATTATTAAAGCACAACTGCATCAACCATCCTTCTTTCTCACAACAAGAGTTCTACAAGCTTAACCATGCTTCCACTGCACTACTCTGACAAAATTATCCCAGAAACACTACCTTTCCAGTTCAGTTCATAGTTCGGTTCACTCCTGTCCCCTTTTGCCATTCTAGAAGCCTGCTAGGAGCCGCTCCTTGTTCAGGTCCTTTGACCTCGGCGTCCACTCCCTGCTCTCATCAAACCGGGACGTTACAGGTACACCAGCTTTCGCTTGGTTCGAACCCGAACTACACATCTACTGAAGGGTCTCGTTTCAATAGGGATTAACTTATAGAGTTATTATCCATTTTGGCCCATCCCATACTAGGCCTCACGGTTTTATCCTTAGCACACAGGCAAGTACTATCTCAGAAGATCATTCATCCTAGTCCATTGCTTATGAAGCTAGTCCATTCCTATGATGACATCAAAGTCATACATAACTATCATTATCAAGTCCATTTCTAGATCTCATTCCCTTAGGGTTATCTCACTCATCTCACATGCCAACGTAGATAACAACATGTCTTTCAGCGATGTAGAAATACGAAGAGGCATATCTAGAGATTTGTTCCTACTCCTCACAATCATCTATATTTTTCGGACACAAATGAATGCATGTCACTCACATCAAATAACGCATATACCTTCTTATCCCCCCTATCGAAATCATACCTGAGATAACACTTTTGGAAGCTCCTGCTTCCTCTTGAGTGACCGCATACACCCTTCCTTGTGGTGGCAGCCTCTGTGAATTCCTTGGTGGATTTGGTCCAATAGTACTTTGTTGTACCTGTCGCACCGAGCTAACATTCGGCTGCAACCTCTTTTGTGGACAGTCTTTCTTAAAGTGACCTCTCTGCCCACAGCCAAAACATTTCAATCGATCATTACAGGGTCCTGGTCCATGTTGTCCACCACATCTCTGACAAATGTTACCTTGGTAGGGTACTCTTCCTAGAATCGAGCCACTCCTGACCTTTCTAGAATTCCTAAAATTATTCCTCTTCTTAGATTCCCAGGGCTGACCTTGATCAGGATAAGGTCTCTTACCCCTTCGAACATCATTAAATGTCATTTGCCCCTTAGATTCTGATTGCTCCCTCACTAACTCTTGCTCCACTAACTGTGCCCTCTCATAAATCTCATTATAATCCCTTATATTCAAAGGCACCAGTTGTTTTCTAATATCAGTCCTTAGTCCTTTCAGAAATCTCTTAGCCTTTTACTCTCGATCCTCAATCAACCTAGGAGCATACCTAGACAATTCAGAAAATTTTGCCTCATACTGGTCTATTGTCAGCTCCCTTTGTTCTAACTGAACAAATTCAGTGATCTTTCTATCCTTGACACAATCAGAGAAATGCTTCCTATTGAAAGCCCTAACAAACTCATCCCAGTTCACATTAGTACCTAGTGGAAAGATCGTATCCTTCGAGGCTCTCCACCAAAACTTTGCATTTCCCTCCAGCTGGTACTCTACCAAAACTATTCTCTCAGCATCAGTGCAGTCCAACAGCCGGAAAATTTGTTCCATTCCATCGATCCATTGTTCTGCCTCCTCAGGACTTCCCATCCCACTAAACTTAAGTGGTTTCAGCTTTAGAAATTGTTCAACCAGTCCCTGAGGGTGACGTTCCACTCCAGGTTGTTGTTACACTTGCCTTTCCATCAGATTTCCAATATTGGCCAATGCTTGCAGGATATCTTCCATTCGGGGTTCAGCCCTTGCAGCAGAGGCTTTAGCCCTTGATGGATGAGCATTTCCAGCTCGCACCATGACTTTCCTGCGATTTCCAAGCATTGCCTCAGGAAAAATCTGAGACTCACTATCTCCATTCAAAGCGACTACTACTACTACTACATAAGTAACATATACACGTTACTGGTACCTAAAGTCAACTCAAAGCCAACTACTAGGGATCTACGAGTGAATACTCATCACCCGTTATACAATTATTCCGTTTTATTTCCTACGGTGTGCATCATTCTATCCTCATTTCCATCTGAGGCTCCTTATCACTCCAAATAGACCATAGCTCTGATACCAACAAAGGGCTGTGGCACCCCTCGACGGCCCCCGATCCGCTAGAGTCACCACAGTTCGCTTACCTTTCATTTTCCTTGTTAAAAAGTCACTCTGATACCATTTTTAGTTGCAGCGAGTCCATACAACTTGGGGGTTTACATTTTTTTTTTTATTGATTGGTCCCTTACGCAATTTATATGCGGAAGCACATCCAACAACTCCCTTCCCTATATTCAGAAAACGATGCACACCTACTAAATATTTATAAGTTAAAGTCGTACACCTTTTATTTACATAAGACAGATGGACATCATTCATCGGTACATCAAAATGCCGTAGTCTTCTATATTCGGCTACACTCCAAAAGATGACCGATGTTTCCTCAAATAGTCATACACTTAAAGTCTATCGATCAATGTCGGCGTCCAAAAGCTCCTTCCCTTGCTATCCTCCTCCTCACGGTTATATCCAACCGTTCAAACCATCTACTAATCTGAAATGTTGGTCCCCAAAAGGGGTGAGTACAACCACTCAGCAGATAGGCAAATCCAGTAACAACTCAATGCATCCAGCAAATCATACATGCATTGCAGGCATTACTCACCTTGAAGCCATGCGCATACTATCATGCATCATCATAACAGTTTATAACACATACATGTGTATCATCATCGTATCATACATATCATCATCTTCAAGATATCATCACATTACACATGTCATATCATATCATGATCATCATGCATATCATCATGCATATCGTCATCATCATCATCATCATCATCATGCATATCATCATGCATATTATATTATCATGGGTGATCATCGTTATTTCACATCACATATCATTACCATCATCATGTATATCATCATGCATATCATACCATGGGTGATCATTATATCACATCACATATCATCATCTCCATCATCATTATCTTTAAATTTGATCACCACATCACCCTTCCTCGATTCATCAATTTTATCTCATATTTTACACTCGCATCTCATGCGAGAAAAACCTCCAGGCATGTATCCAAGATACAACCGGGCATCCCCCCCATTCCGGGCATCTCGCATCTCATCTAGCATCACGAGGAACCTCAGGGCATGTATCCAAGATACAACCGGACTTCCGGCCTTTACCCTTCTAGCCGGGCATCCCGCACCCCAATCCTAGTGTCGCGAGGCATCTCCGGGCATGTATCCAAGATACAACCGGACTTCCGGCCCCCCCACATTCCGGGCATCCTGAAACTCCCGGGAATCTGAATTACGCCACCAGCAACCGGACAACATCCTCCACCACAACCTCTTTCTCATCCACATTTACCCTTTGATCTCAATTTAACATGGCAATTGGCATGGCATCAAACGAATCACACTTGCATTTCAATTCACATGTCGTGCACATGTCGTAGCTTAATCACATAAGCATTTCAATTCACATGTCATGCACATGTCATAGCTTAATCACATAAGCATTTCGATTCAATGCATGTACCAAGACCTCTTCACACAAGTGCCACACAAATGGAATTGAATCCATGGCCAAATAAAAATCCATTTTATTTTATTATTTTATTATTTTATTATTATTTTTATTATTTTATTATATTTATTTATTTTCATAAATAAATATTTAATATTTATGATTTTCCAAAATCATAATATTCAAAAAAATCACTAATAGGATCACAATTTTATATAAAATTCGTGGCCAAATCGAATTTCTTATAATTTCACAATTTCCTCCAAAAACATCCTAAAATTCTCGGATTTAAACCCACTGCACAGTTTCCGAATAAATTCAATTAAAATATCCATTCGGTCTCTAAAAATTACGAAAATTTACAGGGTGATAGCCAACACATTTTAGTACCTTTTTCAGTCATGACTTTAAGCCAAATTCCTTTTAGATTAATTTCCATAGCCCTACGAAGCTTCTGGAACCACTACCGCGACGTCCAGAACACACATCTCCGTATTTCTTAGATTTCACCCATCAAATCTCTTTCGTTCCTTCTGAAATTTAAGTATGTTATGTAAAAATGTGTCCTTTACAATTTTCATGAAGGAATCTAGGTCAAATGACCAAGTTACGGTCACCATTTTAGTCCATGAAGTCTCGGGTGTCTCGGTACACCTCACCAGAATCAACCATCTCCAAGATCTAACCGATTTACCAAGTTATACTTGTTATTTTTTCTTCAAATTTGAGTATTTTGTAGCTTAAGGTGTTTCCTACAACTTTCAAGAAGACAACAAAGTGAGATCTCCAACAGAAATCAACATGCAAACAAGAAATCCACAAAAGGTCAGTGAAGATTTCGCAGATCTGAGGTGTCCGTATAACAGAGCTTTTGACCCCACATATCACTATCGTTTTCCATGAAATTCGAGTATGTCATACTACAGGATGTCAGATTCAACTTTCATGAAGACACTGAAGCCAAAATCGCACTCAAAATACACATGCAAACTCGACTAAGATACTGACTACCACAAACCGAACGAAAACAGTCACATAGCTTGAACACATCCAACCCTTACCTCGGTTTTTCGCCCAAATCACACCTAAAACCGAACATGCAACCAACAAAACAGACATGCAAGAGAAGTTAAGGACCCCACTTGCCTTAAAGGTGAACAAACGACGAAGAACGGCGAGATCGGACGGCGAACGAACGGCACACCCCTCCGGCTCCGCCTCCTTCCCTCTTGGCTTCTCTCCCTTTCTCTCAAACTCTCTCTCTTTCTCACCCTCTCTTTGGACGAAATGGAGCAAGTAGCCGGCCATTTCTCTCTCCTAACTCCTTTTATATCCCCATCTTCTCATCATTGCTTGCCTCCTAAATGGACCAATGCATGGCATCCTAGTCTAGGCCAATGCATGCTTTTGTCCCTTGCCACTTGGCATTTTTATTTTTGAATTTGCTTGGGCTTGGGCTTAGGCCCATCCGGCCACTCCCTTGGGCTGGTCGAAATCCTCCCCTTGGCTTCCATTTGGGCCGGCCATTCGGCCCACTAGGCTTAGGCTAATGGGTCCAAGGCCCATTCCAAAATAACCCTCTTTCCCCCCTTTTTTTTTTTTAATTCCTTTCTATAAATATTTCCAAATTCAAATTTCATCTTGGCCAAAGTCTTTGGGCATTTTTGTTCATTGAAATTTAATTTATAAAGTACATGGCCAAGCATAAATTATTAATTTATCCTATAGTCCTAAATTCAAAATTCATAAACACAAGCACAATAACACCTAGCCTTAAGAAAACTAATGGCTAGCACATAGACCATAGGTAATTTCATTACCTAATTATAGGCTTTAATTTCTCTAGAGGATGACTTGAATTTTGGGATGCCACACCATTCCACCAAAATTGCTGGCGCAAATTCCTGTACATCTTTGTACTACCTAGATGGATACTATAATTACTCTTATGTGCCTCTGACAAAATTTCCTTCTTTAATTCTTCGTTGTCGGGAACACAAAGTCGTCATTGGCATCTTACTATTCCATCATCAGAGACTTGAAATTCTGGTCTTTTTCCTAAAGACACAGCGTCTTTCATTTTGAAGATCTTTGGGTCAGATTCTTGCAAGATTTTAACTTTCTGAATAATCTCAGGTTCTATTCTTAATGCACTAAGCATACCAGTAAGACAATCCATTTCCAATTTAAATTCTGGGTCCGCTACAGACTTTAACAACCCCCATTCTGCCATCCTTAAACTAGCCATTTCCACCGCCAACTTACCACTAAGAGCATCCGCTACCTTATTTGCCTTCCCTGGATGGTATCTTATCTCACAATCATAATCCTTTAAGAACTCCATCCATCTCCTTTGTCTCATGTTCAACTCCTTTTGTGAGAACAAATATTTCAAACTCTTATGGTCCATATAAATCTCAAACTTCTCCCCATACAAATAGTGTCTCCATATCTTCAAGGCAAACATTATAGATGCTAGTTCTAAATCATGCGTTGGGTAATTCATTTCATGAGGTTTCAATTGTCTAGATGCATAGGCTACGACCTTGCCATGTTGCATCAGAACACATCCCAGTCCTTTGTGAGATGCATCACTATATACTGTAAAACCATCAGGTCCAGTCGGTATAGTTAGGATTAGAGCCGAGGTCAATTTCCTTTTAAGCTCCTAGAAACTCCTTTCACGTTCCCCATTCCATTCAAATTTTACATTCTTTCGGGTCAACTTAGTTAAAGAACCTGCCAATCGTGAAAATCCTTTGATAAACCTTATATAATAACTAGCCAGTCCTAAGAAACTTTGTATTTCAGTAGGCGTCGTCGGTCTCGGCCAATTTACTACCATTTCAACTTTTGCCGGGTCTACTGCAATTCCCTTTTCTGACACCACATGCCCTAAAAATATTATCTAGTCCAACCAGAACTCATACTTACTAAACTTGGCATACAACCTATGCTCTCTCAGGGTCTGCAAAACTATCCTTAAATGTTGCTCATGCTCTTTAGGCCCTCTTGAATATACCAGAATATCATCAATAAATACAATCACAAACCGGTCTAAATAAGGCTTAAATATCCTATTCATTAAATCCATAAATGCAGCCAGCGCGTTAGTCAATCCAAATGGCATAACAAGGAACTCGTAGTGTCCATAATGAGTCATAA
This sequence comes from Eucalyptus globulus, assembly GCA_014182545.1. NCBI lineage: Eukaryota > Viridiplantae > Streptophyta > Magnoliopsida > Myrtales > Myrtaceae > Eucalyptus > Eucalyptus globulus. Next base: position 6,119,518 of record CM024724.1, read on the forward strand.
ACGCAGTCTTAGGAATATCCTCTTTCTTAATTCTTAACTGATGGTATCCCAACCTCAAGTCAATCTTAGAGAAGACCGGACCTCCCTGGAGTTGGTCGAACAGGTCATCAATTCTAGGCAAAGGATATTTATTTTTAATGGTCACCTAGTTTAGCTGCCTATAATCAATGCACAAGCGCATCGATCCATCTTTCGTTTTCATAAACAAGACCAATGCACCCCAAGGTGAAGCACTTGGTCTAATGAATCCTTTGTCAAGCAACTCCTGTAGATGCACTTTCAATTCCTTCAATTTGACTAAGGCCATCCTTTATGGGGCTTTTGATATTGGTCCTATTCCAAGCATTAACTCAATTTCAAATTCAACTTCCCGCTTTGGTGGTAATCCAGGCAATTCCTCAAGAAATACATCTTAAAATTCATTAACTACTCGAACTTCCTCAAGTTTAGGCTCCTTCCTTGCATAATCTTTAACTATGGCCAAATATCCTCGACATCCTTTGTCAAGTAACTCACAGGCTTCTACTGCTGAAATAAGTGCTACAGGTAGATGGGTCTAACCTCCTAAAATTTTACAACTAGACTGATCAGGTAAAACGAATTGGATCACTCTTCTATAACAATCCATTTTAGCCCGATACATTCGAAGCCATTCCTTTCCTTCTATTGATATCTTACAATTCCCACACACCAGCGTAGACAATACCATATCCATTAAAGGCGTGGAAACACAAAGAGGCGTTTCAAGAGGCATAACTTCTATTTTATTCAAACGTCTATATCTTTCAGACACAAATGAATGTGTTGCACCCGTATCAAATAATGCATATGCCTTTTCACCATTGATAAGAATCGTACCGGAGATAACATTTTTGGAAGCTTCCGCTTCCTCTTGGGTGACCGCATACACCCTTCCTTGTGCTGGTGGCCTCTAAGGATTTCCTTGTAAGTTTGATCTAACAACACTTTGATATCCCTGTCGCACTGACCCAACACTTACTTGCGACCTTTCTTGTGGGCAACTTCTCTTAAGATGGCCCACTTGTCCACAACCAAAACATTTTAGTCATCCATTGCAAGGTCCTGGGCCATGTCGCCCATTACACTTTTGACAAACACCAGGCTGATAGGGTGCTTTCCCTATATTCAAACCACTTCTTGCTCCCCCAAAATTTCCAAAATTACACTTCTTCTTCACATTCCAAGTATGACCTTGACAAGAATAGGGTCTCTTACCCCTTCTCACATCATTAAAATTCAGCGGTTTCTTAAACTCTGACCGCTCTCTTAATAGTTCCTGCTCCACAAACTGTGCCCTTTCATAAATCTCATTATAATCTCTTATGTTCAAAGGCACTAGTTGCTTTCTAATGTCAGTTCTCAACCCTTTCAGAAATCTCTTAGCCTCTTCCTCCTGATCCTCAATCAATCTAGGAGCATATCTAGACAGTTCAGAAAATCTAGCCTCATACTAGTTTGCTGTCAGCTCATTTTGTCCTAGTTGAAAAAATTTAGTAATTTTCCTATCCTTAGCACAGTCAGAAAAATGCTTTCTATTAAAAGCTCTCACAAAATCTTCCTAGTTAACCTCAGTACCTGGTGGGAAGATGGTATGCCTCGAAGCTCTTCATCAAAACTTTGCATTTCCCTCCAGCTGGTACTCTGCCAAAGTTATTTTCTCAACATCATTGCAATCCAACAACCGGAAAATTCGTTCCATCCCATCAATCCATTGCTCCGCCTCCTCAAGACTTCCCATTCCATTCAACTTAGGTGGCTTCAGCTTCAAAAACTGCTCCACCAGTCCTTGAGTACGGCGTTCTGCTCTAGGTTGTTGTTACGCCTTCCTTTCCATTAGATTTCCAATATTGGCCAATGCCTGCAGGATGTCTTCCATTCGGGGTTCAGCCCTTGCAGTAGAGGCTTCAACCCTTGATGGATGAGCACTTCCGGCTTGCACCATGACTTTTCTGCAATTTTTAAGCATTGCCTCAGGAATAATCTGAGACTCACTATCCCCATTCAAAGCAACTACTACCACTATATACGTAACATATACATGTTACTGGTACCTAAATGCAATTCATAATAACTACCAGGGATTTACGAGTGAATACTCATCACCCATTATTCAATTATTCCATTTTATATCATGTGGTGTGCATTGTCATCATGTTCCTCAATTTCCAAATGAGGCTCCTTATCACTCCACCTATAACCTTTGCTTTGATACCAAAAATGGGCGCTGTGACACCCTGAACCACCTAGGGTCACCACAGGCACCTGGCGTTACACCTAATGGAACACTAGCCACATCTCTTAGAAGAAGCATTGTAAATCATAGACACACACACACACACACACACACACACACACATATATATATATATATATATTTTAAAAACGGTCCCAACGCGACCCGTTAGTGGAAGCAAAATATAATATCGACATCTCTCCCTCCAACAACCATGATACAATTGCACACTACTAAATACCATAGAAAAGATAAAGCCATGCCACTTTTATTTACATATTTTCATGATGGATTTTTCACGGGTCGATACAACAAAAGAAAGCCAAGATTCCTAGCTACACTTGGCCACATCCCAAAAAGATACTACGACCCCTAAATTAATCACATGATGTCCTGCATCTAACACCGGCGGCTACTCCCAAAAAGAAACTCCAGCTCTCTACCCCTCACGCAACCATCACACCCATCCTGGCGCATTGGGTGGTGGTGGCGGTAACATCCCCCTAAACACTCCGTCTCCGCGAACATGAACTGATAGGAACCCCTAGATGATTGGGCCCCTAGCCAGGCCCATATCGTACATAACCAGCACTCGCACTCGCACTCGCACAAAAGTCAATCCAGGAACGGTGACGCAGTTAATCTCCGTACATCTGATGGGAGGCCATGGAAGGTACCTCGCGTGACGGAAGGAAGCGACATCTTTCTAATCTGAAATGTTGGTCCTCAAAGGGGTGAGTACAACCACTCAGTAGGTAAAGAATCCAACAACCACTCAATGCATTATACAATAAAATCACAACATCATACATGCCATTCATGCATCCAAGCATACTTACCTTGAAGCCATGCATATACCATCATATATCTTCATCACAATCACATAGGTGATCATTATCTTCATATCATATATGCATATCATCTTGCCATAGGCGATCATTATCATATCATATCATATATGCAAGTCATCATGCCATAGGCGATCATCATCATATCATATCATATATGCAAGTCATCATGCCCTAGATGATCATCATCATATCATATCATATATGCATATCGTCATGCCATAGGTGATCATCATCATATCATATCATATATGCATGATTCAATTTCCACTTTTAACTTTCAATTCGATCACCACATTACTCTTTCTCGGGATCATCAATTTCATCTCATACTTTACGCTCCCACCCTATCCTGGCATCGCGAGAAAAACCTCCGGCATTAAGCCATTTAAGGCCACCAGGCATCCGGCACCCCCACATTCCGAGCATCTCGCATCCCAACTGGCATCATGAGGGATCCCCTCGGGCAAAGACCTCCGAGGCTTCCGGCACCCAACTATTCCGGGCATCTCGAAACTCCTCCCGAGGCCATCCGGCCATGTATCTCTATACATTCCAAGCATCCGGCACCCCCCATCTCGAGCATCCTGATACTCCCAGGACATTATCATCCGCCACAAACAGTTTCATCATTTATCATTGTTCATGTTTACCAATTTAGGTCTCAACTCAGCATGGCACACGATGTAATGGCAAACAAAATCACTTTCATCCTTCGATCTATACATGCATCATCAGTCATCATCAGACATGCAGCAATACGCAATCATTCATAAAAATAAAATTTATGGAATTCGTACAATTTAGAATAGTCCATTTATGATGCCTTTTTGAAATTTATTTAAATTCGAGTTTGTACCATTTTTTAAAATATTCAAATTAAATATCCATATGATTCTCAAAAAACATGAATTCAAGGCATGTGATAGACAAGACAATAGGATAATGATTTCATGAAAAACACATGGCCAATAGAATTCCACACAAAATTTATAATTCACACAAATACAGCATGCAATTTCGGATAAAAACAGAATGTGCAGTTTTTGAAATAATTCGATCAAAATACCCGAACGACCTCCGAAAATTATGAAATTTTACCAGGTTATAGCTAAGACACTAAAGTAGATTTTTCATGAGGACTTCTAGGCCAGATTCCTTTTAGATAATTTCCTATAGTCATCCGAAGCTTCTGGTTCTATCACCGAAACGTGCAGTGTAGTCATCTCCGAAATACCGAGTTTCTACCCACTTATTCTTCTTCGTTTCCTCTGAAAATTGGATATTTTTTACTTCAAGAGGTACCCTACAACTTTCATTAAGGAATCTAAGTCAAATTTCCAAAGAACAGTCACCATATGGGTCCATGAAATCTCGGGTGTCCAGTACCGCGTCTCCAGATTTACCGTCTTCAAGGGTAAGTCGATTCACTAGGCTGTACTTGTTAATTTCACTTCAAATTTTAGTATGTTAGTCTTTAAGATGTTCTCTACAAGTTTCATGAAGAAGTCGAAGAGATATTCTTGATAAAAATCAACATGCAACCACAAATCTACCAAAAGGTCAGCAAAACAGTTCCAGATTTAGTGTCTCCGAAATATGAGAGTTTGACCCCTTAAATATCAACCATTTTGTACCAAAGTTTAGTATGTTGTAGCTTAAGATGTTGGCTAAAACTTTCATGAAGGAATTAAAGTCAAAATCTAACTCAAAACATGCATGCAAGCTCTCAAAAAATTCTGGCTCAGGCAGTTCATGCGAAAACAGCAACATCACTCAAGAACAAGTCATTTTAGCTTCGGTTTCTCCCTCCTAATCACCCAAAATTCGACACTACTCCAAACATACATGCAACACACACATGCAAGAGTAGTAAGAGGATCCTAACTTGCCTCTAAACCGAGCTAGCGACGAGCACACGGCAGCGAACGGGCGGTGACGGCTCCTCCTCCTCAGTTCCTCTCCTCTCGGCGCCCTTCTCTCTCTCGCAACCCTCTCTCTCTCTCTCTCTCTCTCTCTCTCTCTCTCTCTCTGGCTTGGACAGAACCAACCGACAACTCTCTCTCTCCTCCTCTTCCTTTTATTCCCCCAAATCTCCATCATTGGCAATGATTACTTGCCACTTCCAATGGCCAATGCATGCAAGTCCTCCTTGCCATTTGGCAAGGCCCATGCAATGGGCCGGCCACTTCCCTTGGGCCTCACTTGGGCCGACGACAGCCCCTTCGTGGGCTTCTATTGGGCCGGCCACTCGGTCCACCAAAAATCTCCCCTTTGGGCCTAAGGCCCAAACCTAAATAAAAATCAATTTTTCCCGTTTTATTCTTTCTTCTATAAATTTTAAATTTTAAATTCCACATGGCCAAAGTGTTGTTACATTTTATTTATAGGAATTTAATCTATGAGGTGCATAGCCAAGCATAGATTATTCTCATTAGTTTATCCTATAGTTCTAATTTCAAAAATTCATGAACACAAGCATATATCACTTGGCCTTAAGAGAAAACTAATGGCTAAAGCATAAACCATAGGAAATTTCATTACCTAATTACGGGCTTTAATACACCTTAGGGCTTGTCTTGAATTTTTGGGATGCCACATTTGCATCCCACATTTATCACTCGCGCCCAATCCTGGCATCGCGAGAACCCTCCGGGCATGTATTCAAAATACAACCGGGCATCCAGTAAAATACCTGCCAGGCAACTCGTACCCCAACTGGCATCACGAGGCATCCCCCGGCACAATACCTACCAAGCTTCCGGCTCCCCACGGTCCGGTCATCTCAAAACTCCCGAGGACCCTCCAGGCATGCATCATGACACAACTGGTCATCTGGCCTTTACCCTTCTAGCCAGGCATCTCGACACTCTCGAGGCATCATCGGCTCACACCTCCGATGGCCTTCGCACTTATCTTAGTTCCCATCTTCAATTATAATTCAATTTTAACACGGCATATCATGTGATGGCAAACAAGATCATTTTCATCATTTGATTCATATATGCATTTTCAATCATCATCATACATGCAACAAGATACAATCATTCATAACAATACAATACATGGAGTCCATACAATTTAGAATAGTTCATATATCATGCCTTTTTGACGTTTACTAAATTCCAGCTTGTACCATTTTAGAAAAAATTTAAATTAAATATCCATATGATTCTTAAAAATCATGAAATCAGGAAATGTGATAGACAAGACAATAAGATAACAATTTTATGAAGAACACATGCCCAAAAGAGTTTCACACAAGAAGATATGATTCACACAAATACAGTATGTTATTTCGGATAAAATCAGATTGCGCAGTTCTTGAAATATTTCGATTAAAATACCCGAATGACCTCCGAAAATTATGAAATTTTACCAGGTTATAGTTAAGACCCTAAAGTAGATTTTTTATGCAGAAATATAGTTCAGATTCGCCCTAGATAATTTTCTACAGACGTCCGAAGCTCATGATTCTAGCACCGAAACGTCCAGTATAGCTATCTCCGAATTATCGAGTTTTCACCTACTTATCCTTCTTCGTTTCCTCTGAAAGTTTGATATGTTGTGCCTCAAGATTTTCCCTACAACTTTCATTATGGGATATAAGTCAAATTTCCAGAGAATAGTCGCCATATGGGTCCAAGAAGTCTCGGGTGTCCAGTACCGTATTTCCAGATTTACCGTCTTCAAGAGAAAGTCAATTCACTAGTCTACACTTGCTCATTTTACCTCAAATTTTAGTATGCTAGTCTTCATGATGTTCTATACAAGTTTCTTGAAGAAGTCGAAGGGAGATTCTTGGTAAAGAGCAACATGCAACCCACAAAACTACCAAAAGGTCAGCAAAGCAGTTCCAGATCTAGTGTCTTCGTAGAAAGAGGGTTTTGCCCCTTAAAACTCAACCATTTTGTCCCAAATTTTAGTATGTTATACTTTGAGATGTTTTCTACAACTTTTGTGAAGGATTGAAAGTCAAAATCCAACTCAAAGCCCATATGCAAGCCTCTACAAAATTCTGGGTCAGGCGGCACACTCAAAAACAGAACACATTTTCAAGAACACACTCAAGCTTCGGTTTCTCACACCGAGATTCACCACCATTCAAACATACAAGAAAGACACAACATGCAAGAGCAGAATATAGATCCCAACTTGCCTCTAAGATCAAATGGACAGTGGCACACAGACGGCGAACGAGCGGCGACAGGCAAACGGCTCATTCCTCCTCTCTTGGCTTCCGCTTCTCTCTCGCAACTCTCTCTCTCTCTCTCTCTCTCTTTGGCTTGGTTGAATCCCTCAACCGGCCACTCTCTCTCCCCCTTTTGTTTCCCCTAAATCCCATCATTGGCAATCATGATGTGCCTCCCCAATAGCCAATGCATGGAACCCTCTTTTTGCCATTTGGCAAAGCATGCAAGATGGGCTTGGGCTTGGAATAAGTGGGTCGGCCACTCCTCCCCTCCTTGGTCGATGGCCACCTCTCCTTGGACTTCAATGGGCCGGCCATTTGGCCCACCAAGAGTCCAAGCTATTGGGCCTAAGGCCCAAACCTAATTAAACCCTAAATTTTACCTTTAAACACTTTTAATTCTTTCTTTTATAGGTTTCAAGTTTTCAATTTCACATGGCCAAAATCTTGTAACATTTTATCTATAGGAATTTAATCTATGAGGTGCCTAGCCAAGAATAGATTATTCTCATTAATTTATCCTATAATACTAATTTCAAAAATTCATGAACACAGGCATATATCACTTAGTCTTAAGAGGAGACTAATGGCTAAAGCATAAACCATAGGTAATTCATTACCTAATTATGGGCTTTAATACACCTTAGAGCTTGTCTTGAATTTTTGGGATGCCACAGCAAACTTCTCCCTTAGATTTACATCTACCGAATTAAGAAAATCAAAATCAATGCTTCTAAGGTTCATAACCCCTCGCTTCAACAATTTTGAGTAGGTCTTCTTATGATCCTTAGAGCGGAAAACTCTCACTCCCTCACCACAAACATTTGTAGCCACTCCCATCCTAGGCTGAAAATGTGTGAACATTCTTCATCATCATCTTTTCCTTCAGGCTGATTGAAAGTACCGAAACATGGGTCACTAGGAAAGTTGGCAAATGTCCTATCAGCTAACCCTTTAGGTGCAATACCCATCTTTTCCATCTCTCGCAAGAATAAAGTTTCATTCATGTAACCCCTCTCTCTCATAAATTCATCGATCAAAGTCATTGCAATACCACCTTCTTTCAACTTAGAAGAAAGTTTGAAAAGAACTTTAGGTGTCAGCGTTCTTACAGGTTCTACATTTTCCACAATTTCTTCTTCTGGTTGATGCTGTGGATGATCTTGTGTCTTGTATTGAGAAGACTGGCGTGGTTGAGAATGTTGTTGTTGACTTTGCTGCTGCTGCTAAGGAGAGTCATCTTCCTCGGTCAGATCAAAGTGTGTAAGACCCTCACGAATATGCTATGGTCCCCTACTTACGATTCTCGAAAACTTTCTTGAAGACATTGTCGCTTTCTTGGTGAAATTCTCGAACTCGTTCGTGAAAAAGGTGAAATCTTTTTGGAATAAACTAGAGAGAAAGTGAGAACAAGTGGAGTCTTCGTATTCTAGGGTTTGAGAGTGAAAATGAAGAAAATGAAAATCAACAGTGCATAAAGCAAATGAAACGACTTAGACGGATCGTCATAAAGGAAAAGGTAAAAACTGCCTTTTGAAAATGAAAAACTGCCATAAATTCAAAAGTCGAAAAGATAATTTCGAAAATAAAATAAGTAAGTAACGATTCAAAAAGTAAACATACCTTTTCAAGATTTTATCCAAAAATTAAATTACTAGAACAGAAATAACTTACAGTCGCAACTTTTGGTTATTCTGAGTTTGATGATCTTTAGACTTTAATTGATAAATGATATAATGTTCAGTCTAGTGCGAATAGACTCAAATAGACTTTTCTCCAATGACTTTGTAAATATGTCTGCTAGCTGATTCTTCGAGTCAATGAACTATATCATAACTTCTCCATTCTGAATATGATCTCTAATGAAATGATGTCAAATCTCTATATGCTTTGCCCTTGAATGAAGAATTGGATTCTTTGTGAGATTAATGGCGCTGGTGTTGTTGCATTTGATCTCGGTACACGATTCTTCAATTCCAAAGTCTCTTAGTTGTTGCCTTATCCATAAGATTTGAGAGCAGCAACTTCCAAGAGCTACATATTCTGCTTCAGCTGTAGAGAGAGCTATGGTACTCTGTTTTCTTGAAAACCAAGATACCATCTTGCTTTCAAGCAATTGACATGTATCGGAAGTACTCTTTTTGTCTACTTTACATCCTGTTAAATCCGCGTCTGAATATCCAAGGAGAGTAAAATCTTATCCTTTGGGATACCACAGACCTAGCTTTGGAGTTGTTGCAACGTATTTGATGATGCGCTTTGTAGTAGTTAAATGAGATTATTTGGGATTTGATTGGAATCTAGCACATACACAAACACTAAACAAAATGTCAGGTCTAGATGTAGTAAGGTAAATAAGTGAATTAATTGTGCTCCTATCTAGCTTCTGGTCTACACTCTTCCCTCCTTCATCTTTATCCAGTGTCGAAGAACTTGATATAGGCATCTGTGTCTTTTTGTAATTCTCCAATCCAAACTTCTTGATGAGATCCTTTGCATGCTTTTCTTTGTGAATGAAAATTCGTTCCTTTGATTGTTTAACTTGTAATCCCATAAAGAAAGTTAACTCACCCATCATACTCATCTCAAATTCATCCTACATGCATCTAGAAAATTTCTTGCAAAGATATTCATTAGGTGATCCAAATATGATATCATTAACATAAATCTCAACAAGTAAAAAAAAAATTCCTTCTCTTTTAATAAACAAAGTAGTATCTACCTTTCCTTTAACAAAACCATTTTGAGTTAGAAATTTACTCAACATTTCATACCAAGCTCGAGGTGCTTGCTTCAGTCCATATAGTCCATTTTTCAATTATAAAATAAGTCTGGCTTTCTTGGATCTTCAAAACCAGGTGCTTGTTCCACATAGACTTCTTCTTAGATAAATCCGTTTAGAAATGAACTTTTCACGTCCATTTGGAATAACCTGAAATTTTTATAGCAAGCAAAAGCAAGTAATAATCTAATTACTTCTAACCTTGCTACTGGTGCATAGGTCTCGTCATAGTCTACTACTTCTTCTTGCATATATCCTTTTGCCACGAGTCTTGCTTTGTTTCTAACCACTTTTTCTTTTTCGTCCACCTTGTTCCTGAAAACCCATTTAGTTCCAATAACATATTTACCTTTAAGTTTAGGAATTAATTCCCAAACATTGTTGATGCTGAACTATCTAAGCTCTTCTTGCATGGCTTCAATCCAGCTTTCATCAATAAAAGTTTCTTTTACAGTTTTAAGTTCAATTTCACAAACAAGTGCTAAAGTACTAGACTCTTCTCGCTTTTTGGATCTGATTCGAATTCCTTCATCAATGTTGCTAATGATAAGTTCTTTGGGATGACCTAACTTACGCTTCCAATTGCTAGTTGGTTTGTGAGTCTGCTGATCCTCTACTTCAGTTGAATCTTATGGAACATCTTGTAGTTGAACTTCAGGAGTCTGAACCACTTCGAGGGAAGTATTCTTTATAATGTCTAGAATAGGTTCAAGTTCTTCAGGTTGAGTTTGATCCAGTTATATCTATATTAAGTCTTAAAATTTGACGTTCATAGATTCTTCTACAGACTGAGTCTTCTTGTTGAATACTCTGTAGACTTTGCTTGAGATTGAGTACCCAAGGAGAATTCCTTTATCTGATCTTTCTTCAAACCTACCAATTCTATTATTTGCATTTTTAAAATAAAACACTTACAACCAAACACATGAAAATAAGAAACATTTGGCTTTTTCCCTTTAAAAACTTCATAAGGAGTTTTCTCTAAAATATGTCTTAAAAATACTCTATTAATAATATAGCAAGCTGTAGAAACTACTTCAGCCCAAAATTGAAAAGAAATATTGCTTTCAACTAAAAGAGTTCTTATCTTCTCCTACAAAGATCTATTTTTTCTTTCCATAGCTCCATTCTGCTTTGGAGTATATGGAAAGAGAAAACATGCTAGAAACCATATTCATCACAAAATTTAGCAAAGTCTTGATTTTCAAACTCACTTCCATGGTCTGTCCGTATGCTTGAAATAACATATCCTCTTTTCATTCTGAACTTTCTTGGCAAACTTTGAAAAGTGATAAAATGTTTCAGACTTACTTGCTAGAAAGTAAACCCAAGTAAAACGAGAATAATCATCCACAATTACTAGGCAGTATCTGTGGCATCCCGGAAATTCAAAGCCGAGCCTTAAGGTGTGTTAAATGTCTTTAATTAGGTGATAGAATTTTATGGCTTATGCTTTAGCCAATTTGTCTTTTAATTTGATGAATTTTGCTTGTGTTGTGGAAATTTAAATTTAAATGCTTGGCCATATGATTTAAATTTCAATAATTAAAAATATCCCAAGACTTTGGCCAAGATGAAATTTGAATTTGGAAATATAAAAAGGAATTCAAAAAAAAAAAAGAGAAAAGAGGGTTATTTTCGAAATGGGCCTTGGGCCCATTAGCCTAAAGCTTGGTGGGCCAAGCTAGTCGGCCATTAGGGCCCAATAGGTGGCTGTCGACCAGCCCAAAGTGAGTGGCCGGTTGGGCCTAAGCCCAAGCCCAATTAATTCAAAAACAGAAATAACATGTGGCACAAAGGAGAGCATGCATTGGTTGGACATGAGGTGAGTTAATCATTGCTAATCATGGGCTTTAGGGGATATAAAAGGGGTTAGGAGAGAGAAATGCCCGGTTACTTGCTCCATTTCCGTCCAAAGAGAGAGGTGTGCGAGAGAGAGAGCTTGAGCGGAAGAGAGGAACCGAGAGAGAGGAGGTGGAGCCGAGAGTTGCCGCCGCCCGTCCGCCGTACGTCCGCCTAGTCCGACCGCCGTACACCGCCGTTCATCGCTGTTTGTTCATCTTGGAGGCAAGTGGGGTCCTTAACTTCTCTTGCATGTCTGTTTTGTTGGTTGCCTGTTCGGTTTTAGGTGTGATTTGGGCGAAAAACCGAGGTAAGGGTTGGATGTGTTCAAGCTATGTGACTGTTTTCGTTCGGTTTGTGGTAGTCAGTATCTTAGTCGAGCTTGCATGTGTATTTGGAGTGCGATTTTGGCTTCGGTGTCTTCATGAAAGTTGAAGCTAACATCTTGTAGTATGACATACTCGAATTTCATGGAAAACGATGGTGATATGTGGGGTCAAAATCTCTGTTATACGGAGACCTCAGATCTGCGAAATCTTCACTGACCTTTTGTTGATTTCTTGGTTGCATGTTAATTTCTGTTGGAGATCTCACTTTGTTGTCTTCTTGAAAGTTGTAGGAAACACATTAAGCTACAACATAATCGAATTTGAAGCAAAAATAACAAGTATAACTTGGTGAATCGGTTAGATCTTGGAGATGGTTGATTCTGGTGAAGTGTACCGAGACACCTGAGACTACATGGACTAAAATGGTGACCGTAATCTGGTTATTTGACCTAGATCCCTTCACGAAACTTGTAAAGGACACATTTTTACATAACATACTTAAATTTCAGAAGGAACGAAAGAGATTTGATGGGTGAAATCTAAGAAATACGGAGAAGTGTGTTCTGGACGAAACGGTAGTGATTCCAGAAGCTTCGTAGGGCTATGGAAATTAATCTAAAACTAATTTGGCCTAAAGTTCTGAATGAAAAAGGTACGAAAATTTGTTGGTTATCACCCTGTAAAGTTTCGTAATTTTTGGAGACCGAATGGATATTTTAATTGAATTTATTCGGAAATTGTGCAGTGGGTTTAAATCCGAGAATTGTGCAGTGGAGGAAATTGTGAAATTATAAGAAATTCAATTTGGCCACGAATTTTATATAAAATTGTGATCCTATAAATGATTGTTGAATAATATGATTTTGGGAAAATCATAAATATTAAATATTTATTTATGAAAATAAATAAATATAATAAATTAATAAAATAATAATAAAATAATAAAATAATAAAATAATAAAATAAAATAGATTTTATTTGGCTATGGATTCAATTCCATTTGTGTGGCACTTGTGTGATGAGGTCTTTGTACATGCATTAAGTTGAAATACTTATGTGATTAAGCTATGACATGTGCATGACATGTGAATTGAAATGCAAGTGTGATATGTTTGATGCCATGCCAAATTTCCATGTTAAATTGAGATAAAAGATAAATGTGGATGAGAATGAGGTTGCGGTGGAGGATGTTGTCTGGTGGCCTGGTGGCGTAATTCCAAAGATTCCCTGGGAGTTTCGGGATGCCGGAATGTGGGGGCCGGAAGCCCCGTCGGAGGTTTCGCCCGAAGGGAGTGACTCGGATGCCGGGATTGGGGTGCGAGATCCCCGGCTAGAAGGGTAAAGGCCGGAAGCCCCATCGGAGGTTTCGCCCGAAGGGAATGCCTCGTGATGCTAGTTGAGATGCGAGATGCCCGGAATGTTGGGGGTCGGAAGCCCAGTGGCCATGAGATGGCTGGAATGCTGGGATCCCTGTCGGAGGTTTCTGCTCGAAGGGATGATGATGAAGGTGATGCATGGCTAATGATGATATGATGTGATATGCATGGTGATGCATGGCTAATGATGATGTGATATGCATGGTGATGCATGGCTAATGATGATATGATGTGATATGCACGGTGATGCATGGCTAATGATGATGTGATATGCATGGTGATGCATGGCTAATGATGATGTGATATGCATGGTGATGCATGGCTAATGATGATATGATGTGATATGCATGGTGATGCATGGCTAATGATGATGTGATATGCATGGTGATGCATGGCTAATGATGATGTGATATGCATAGTGATGCATGGCTAATGATGATATGATGTGATATGCACGGTGATGCATGGCTAATGATGATGTGATATGCATGGTGATGCATGGCTAATGATGATGTGATATGCATGGTGATGCATGGCTAATGATGATATGATGTGATATGCACGGTGATGCATGGCTAATGATGATGTGATATGCATGGTGATGCATGGTTAATGATGATGTGATGATAATGACATATGAGATGCCATGATGATGATATATATGCTATGATGATGCATGAATACGCTTGACATCAAAAAGGTAAGAAATGCCTGCATTGTATGATGGTATGCATGGTGCACTGAGTTGTTATTGGATTTCCCTATCTGCTGAGTGGTTGTACTCACCCCTTTTGGGGATAACATTTCAGATTAGCACTATGCCGCTACCTGCTGTTTCGCGTGGGGTATTTTATGGTCTACCGTCTGATGTTGAGGTGGAGTGTACGGAGATAGATTGTCCCTCTATGCCCGGATTGACGTTTATCCGAGTGCGATGCTTAGTTATGTATGATATCGGCCTGGCTGGGGGCCCTGTCATACAAGAGTTCCTGTCTGCGCACGTTCGTCGAGATGGTGCTATGCGAGGGATGTTGCCGCCGCCACCGCCTGATGCACCGGGTTGGGTGTGAGACTCACGCGCGATGAGTAGGAGCCGAGCTTTTTGATGTAGATAATCGACACTTTTGATGGGAGCTTGTGCGCTTGATGTAGAGGGTTGATAGTTTCTTTTTGAGATTTTAGGCAGGACATGGCAGAGTCCTCGCTTTTCTTGTTTTGTATCGACCCAAAAAAGGAGGAGTCCCATCTTAAAAGAATATGTAAATAAAGTGTCGATGTTCGTATATAAAATCCTGATGTGTAGCTAGTGTGTATTTGTATCATGGTTAGTAAGGGGAGAGATGGAGATGTGTAATTAGCTTCCGCAATGAGTTGCGCTGGGACCGCTTTAAAAAAAAATGCTCGTGATTAACGGTGCTTGTTTTAAGTATAAGATAAGGCAAATAGGAGAATAAAGTGTAACATCGGCGCTGGTGACGACCTACGAAGGGTTCGGGGTGTCACAGTATCTCTTTTCACCAATACTTTGAGTTCTGGCTGGTCCAAAGAGAAATTTGATTTATGGGTTTAAAAGAACTTCTAACCTATTTTCCCAAAACACATGGCGTGCATAGATCAGACTTTTGAAAAGTTAGATTGGGGAGTCCACGAACAAGTTTCTTAGAGGAGATTTTAGCAATCTGCTTCATATTAACATGGCCAAGCTTTCGATGCCAAATATTTGCTTCATCTTGAATGGATATTAGACACTGAGAACTTTTTGGTTTTGGTTTTATATCCAGAAGATAAATATTCCCATGTCTTTGTCCAGTGAATAATTGAGATAAACATTTACTAGTTCCCGAAAAATCCCCTCTTGGAAATTGATTTTGAATCCAGTGTCGCATAGTTGACTAATGCTAAGTAGATTGTAATTTAATCCTTCCAACAAAGAAAAATAATGGATTGTGATACTTTCAATTTTCACAGTTCCATATCCAACAATTTTTCATTTGCTATTTCCACCAAAAGATACATTTCCACCATTAATTTGCACAAGCTTAATGAAACAATTTGAATTTCCAGTCATGTGTCTCGAACAGCCACTATCTAAATACCATTTGATATTTTTCTTGATAGTAACCTGCAATTATAAAAAGAACTCAAGCTTTCTTTGGTACCCATATCTTCTTGGGTTCAGGGGAGTTAGTACTAAATACAGTTTTTGCCTAATCATTCTTAACAGGTCTCTAAACCTTGGGACATTCTTTCGTTAAATGTTCTGACCTATTACACTTTAAATATTTGAGAGCACTTTGGCCAACAGGTTTTACAAAAACTCTTTGAAAATGATTTTTGTAAAATGTTTTTTAGGACTTTGTTTGATTATTTCCTTTACTTTTGGAAAATCAATTGAAGGAATGGTTTTTGGTGTCATTTCCAAACTAGATTTGTTGAAATAAAGTCCTTGAACTGAAAAAACTTTTCCAATTTCTCATATTCTTTTGAAAACTTTTTGTAATATTTGAAGTATCCTCTTTCAAAAGATATTTTCCTTCAAAAGAGAATTTGCATTTTCTTTCAAATTAGCAAAACTTTTGTCTAGATTTTCAAACTTTTCTTTTAAAAAAGCTTCCTATTGCTTAAGTTTAGAATTCTCTCTCTTCAGTTCAGAAGTCCTTTTAAGAGAGGCTTTGAGGCTAAGATAAAGTTCATCTATGTACTTCGAGACTTTAGTAGGAATTTTTAAATTATTAACCTCAATTTTGTTGTCTGAGTCTAAATCTGTTTTAAGATTTGAGTCTGATTCTGAATTTGCCATTAGACATATATTGGCATATTCTTCATCACTTTCTTCGCATTCTGTATTGCTCCATGTCTCTCGCCTTTTGAGAGCCTTTCTATATTTCTCAGTTCTTCCCTTCTTTTTCTTCAACAGAGGACAGTTAAGTCTGATGTACCCATTTTTCTTGCATTCAAAATAGATCACATCTTTGTTGACTTCATCATCCTCAGTTGATTTATTCTGAAACTTTTAAGAGCTTTGCTTCTTCCAATTGAATCTTCTTCATTTTCTATTCAACTCTTTGAATCTCCTTATCATGAGTGCTAGTTCTTCATTGTCCATATCACTTCTGAATCTATGTCAAAATTATCGTTAGATTTTAAAGCAATTGACTTCTTACCTTTAGGATCTTCTTCCTCATTGATTTACTCCACTTCATATGATTAAAGTGTGCCAACTAGTTCTTCTATAGAGAGTGGCATAATCCTCTGGGTTTCTCTTATTAAAGTCTTCATGTGATTCCAGTCTTATTCATTGGTCCTGAGATTAGCTATCCCGATATGCTAGACCGTTTACAATTTCTATGAAATGACTAAATATGTCAGTGATAGATTCTCCTGGCTTCATCTTGAATGCTTTATACTGTCCGAGTAGAATATTGACTTTTGTTTCTTTAACTCAATAAGTTCCTTTATAGGTAATGTGCAACCTATCCCAAACCTTTTGGTTGTTTCACAAGATGAAATTATGTTATACTTAGTAGGAGATAAAGCACACTATAATGAGTAAATGGCTTTAGCATCAAGAACTTGTCTCTTGATTATTTCTTCTTGTGCCATTTTGCCAGCGTCTGCAACTTCTTTTCATCTTTCTAAGATGGATCTAGCTTTGGGAATAATTCATTTTTCTACTACGTCACATTCCAGGGGATCTTTCTATCTCAGGAATGCCTTCATATTATTTTTCCACAATCCTATTCCTTCCCATCAAAGTAAGGAGGTTCGATGTTGCTTTGGCATTCAACCAAACTTGGAGCCAAAATATAGCCATAGATTTTTAACTACGAAGTTAAAAAAAAAAACTTCAATAAAATGAGCACACAAGCTCTGATACCAATTGAAAGTGCTAGTAAGAACACCTAGAGGGGGTAAATAGGTGTTAAGGAAAATTTTCGCAATACTTGATGAAAGCAATTTGCCTTTAGAAGATAATAGACTGAAGATGTAAATAGCTATAAGCGGATATATAAAGTCATGAATTAAAGTAAGGAGTTGAGGGAAAGAGAATAAAAACACAAAATTTATAGTGGTTCGACTTAAATCAAGCCTACGTCCATTCTCCTGCACTGACCTCCCACTAACTGGATTTCATTATGAATCAAAAGAGATTTTATAGTCTCACGTCCTTGACTTCTCAGTATAGAACCTCTACTACACTATTCCAAAGTCACATAGGTGTTTGCTCTCTCTTTTGAATATAAGTTAAGCTCAACAAATGAAATAGCAAAGAACGAAAAGTTTTAGACTTTGAAATTTTTCTTTCACGCACACACTCGAACAACTTAAGAGTTTTCCTTATATACTCCTCCATGCCTCTACAACCGTTGCCACTTTCCACATGAGTTTTTCCAGTCTACCCATTGGATAGAATCAATTAAGAAGATCTCGAGTCGTTTAAGAAATGTGATGATAGCCCATCAATCCTGCTCGCCCATACAATCAGGATCTTGGTTTCCATAAGTAGAACATTCCAAATATACTTCACCTTTCAAGAGATCCGATTATCTGAATTGATTTTAATAAGAATAATTGATCATAAGATGCTATATCCAGCCATAAGATCTTCCACAAACCATACAAATCAAATCCTTGAAGATAAACCTTCATATGGATAAGTCTTCACTCTTCGATTTGGAATTTGTCAATGAGGTCAAACTTTGAGATAAAAGTCTAGCGGTCTTCAGATTTTGATAGTAGAGTCTGGAGTTCTTTAGACTTAACTTTAGGAAAGATTTTGTCAACTTCAAAATAGTTAGGAGTTTTCTCCAACATTGTGATGATGAAATTGAAATATGTCAATCAAACAATTTCTGCAACTTATTGATATCCATCAATGGCTAAGGACTATACACGAAACATGTACCATTGTTAATGTACACATTCACTTGCGGATCCTCGTACCCAACTGCTATTTCAGGGAAGAATTTGTTGGATGTATGCCCTACAGCTACTATATAATAGTTACGTGTTAGGGATTTCAGTTGTACTATCATTATTAATATTTAATTAATGACAATGACGTATTCATTCATTTGTCCAATTCTTTTATATTTATGAATGATTCCATAAGATCAATTGCAACTAGACCTATTCTTGAGACATTAAGAATATATGTGATGGGATCATAGTTAGATTGAATCTTTAAATCGTTCCTAGTCGATGGATTATTGAGTGGATATTAATAATCCTGTTGAGACCAGTGTGTTTATAACTTCACCATTAAGTATTGGATACTTAAGAGAATGATGAGTCACAAGTCATTAGGTATTGTGATGCTTGTGTTAAAAACACAAGTGTTTGTATTAGAAAAGTTTATTGAACGTGACGCATATGGAATGATTAGCGACATGAAAGCTTTTAGCGTGGTTAATGTTTAATTGTTCATGCTTTGGTTTTATGTAAATAATCCTTAGACCTAAAGCACAATATTAACTTGTGTGTCGAACAACTATGGTTCACAAGTGCATGTAATGCTGGGTTGTTGATCTGTCTTTGTACCTGATGGATATATTTTGCTCATATACGAAGTTGCACGTGTGCGCAATATGAAATCTATCTCCTTATTACATGCAAGGTATAATAATGATGTCCTATGCGATCTAACTATAACAATGCATTGAAATCCTCGGCCGAAATTGTAACCGAGAATAAATTGTTTATGTCTCGAATGAAATGCATGTCATTTAGATTTGTGCATATGATCGAATTTGTGATTTGACAAATATTCCATGGTCTTTGTTTGATCGGGATATAATAAGACAGAGGGATTAAATTACACTATAGCCAAAGCTAATAGATTCATTATGTTCTTAAAACATTTACACCATCTGAGTAGCCATGATATATTGCTAGATGTCAATTATGGCTTGTAGGACCTAAAGATTAATCGGGACAATTAATTCTTTTAGGAGTACTAATGTGTTAGTACAACTCTTATTACCAGCTTAGTGATGAACCTAGGGATATCACACACCATAAACAATTAGGATAATGTGGAATAAGAGAGAAATATTATTGTAAATGTGTTTGCAATTATTGCAATCGAATTGAGTCGATTTGAAGATTTAATTTAATTTGTATTATAGTCGCGAGCCTACTTGCATATGATGCACATGCAAGCCCAAAGTGGATACATGTTAATGTACCCTAATTGCACACACAAAGATTATGTTCCTTTTATTTTTGTTTTAGGAATTGATTAATTAAAGTGTACAACGCACATCATGTGCATTTCTTTTTATAATAACAACAACTAAAATAAAATAAAATTGAAGCTTCCTGCACATGCACAAAGCATGGATGGTGCTGACCATCATGCACGATGGTCATGCATGAGCAACTGCTCATGCACGATCATTCAAGTGCATGCGAACGATCAGCAACGGTTGCTGATCGTCCATCGATCAACAACCCTTGCTGATTTAAATATATATTCTTTTTATTTAAAATGTAGTTTTGGGGACACAATAAAGGGTTGCTGAAAATAGAGAAAAAGCATGTGTGTTCTTGTGTTTTTGAGGCATAAGAAAAGAGGATTCTCTCTCGTTCGGGCCGTGACTAAAATCATCAAGGATACGGTGAATTGTCTCCATGAGATTGCTAGCACAATCATTGTGGTGATTATCCGAAAGTTCTCTCTTTCATTTGACGTTCATTGTTGGTGTGTCTAAACTAGAGGTCCGACGCTTGTGGGGCTCGAATTGTAGAACATCCAAACCGACTCATTTAAAGTGCGCTTCGAGAGGTAATTCGTTTAACTCCCTTTTTATATTCAGATTTTTTATTAAAACGCATGGACAACGCTTTCGGAGAATCATATATAGGAATGTATCATCTTCGTTTCCACTGTAATTTTTAAATTTTGCCTATACATAATTCATGAAACATCAATAGAATTGCTTGTAAACTTGCTACGGGACACATGAAATATATGGATTACTGCTTTGGTCCTCCCGAACCTTAGGATTCAATGAGCAATGAGAGGCTTGAGCTTGAAATTTTGGAAGGTTTTTGTAGTTTAATTTCTCTTACATCAATCACCATTTGGTCAAGTTCACATATATCGATTTGTTCCATTGACGAGTGACGAGATATTTCCCTTAGAATAACTCCATCTCCCCCACCAACAAGCAGCACCTGTAAAAATATCACGGGAGCACTTTCCCAGCATCAAAACTTCAAAGATGACAGAAGTTGGAAAGAAACAAAGAGAGAGACCACCTTCTTCGGGTTCGGGATTGAGCACAGGGGAAGATGCGTGAGCATCTGTTGGTAAACAAACTCATCCTTCTCCGTTAGTTGGATTTGACCATCCAGAATTGCCATTTTGCCATGCTTCGCTGACCATGAACAAACAAATACATAAAAGGAGTCACAAAATATTTGTCTGCCCGTCACGAGTAAGAATACCATCCAAGATGCTGTCAACTCGACTAATCGCTTGTTGGAATAGTCTCTTAGGCAGGAGAAGTACCAGACCAATGCCAATCTAATGTTTCACGAGATCTGTTTACTGAATTTGGAAAATAAACTTCATTATATCAACACTGTAGACTTTCTCCTAAGGTAATCATTTGCAAAAACAATCTCCCCCAAGAAAACCTTTTTTGAGGTGGCGGTACATATGTAGAGTTTGTGTAAGCTCATCAATCTTCATGATCCATCAGGATCCAATCTGTATCCTAAATACTAATAGCGTAGCCATTGCTTTGTCTGATGTACTTCTGGTGTAAAATTGGAGAGCATGGAAGGTAAGAAGTCACCTGGAAAACAAGAAACTCCTGATATTCGAACTTCCCATGGAACAACACCTTGTCCACCACATAGAAGCATAGCTCGCTTTCCAAATGAAAATCATGAAATTTATCAAAGCTTAGGTGGCTTAGTAGTTCTTGTTGAGATAGACCTCCTATACATAAACTTTAGGTTTGGCTTAACTGTATAAAAACCTGGGTTGTTTATAAAGTATGTTTTGTGTTAATTGGTTATCCTGCTTTTCTATCTCATGTTTGTTTGTTGTCTGGACTTTATTAGTTCACTTTGACATGTGCAATAAAATGAAAAGGTCGGTGACACATTCTGGGAACGCCGCAATTTGATCGACTATCAAGGGATGTTCATGCGCTCAAGGTTCAGGGCGTGACAGTTGTGCATTATGAATGGGAGTTGTCCATCAGTAATGAATACGGGTGTTTTATTTTACTCCCGAAATGTTTGAGAGGTGATTTGAATCGATGAATGTCCATTTTTTGAACTATTACTTAATCATATCAGAATACTTTGTTACAGATGCGACCGCATCAAAAGAGAATTGGAAGTTCAACCTACTAAATACGTGAGGACTGGTGGAAATGATCAATTACGATCCCAGCAAGTGTGTTTGCCGCCTTCACTCCAAACCCTGCAGTCTGTTCAATAGGCTACTGAACTATCTCAATTATACTGGCTAATAATAACATTTTCTTGCTAGTGGTCACATCAAATTAATCAGAAGATTATTCATACCATTTTCCAGAGAAGAGCAAACGAGAGCTTCTAGGTTCCTAGCTTGCTAAAACTTGTCAAATGGACACACATGGTGTGCAAAACAACAAGCTACTGCCAAAGGCTAGCTCGCCCAACCCTCTTGCGAGATAAAAAAGGCACTCACCATGATTGCTTCCGTGAAGTAATCACACACATCCACACAGAGTGTTAAAATGGCTGATAAAATTGTTGATTAGATCAGGGCAAGGGGCTTGAACAATAAAATAGAATGGTATCCTGTGATTTCGCTAGAATCACCAGGTATTTTGCGATAGTTGAGTCAAGATATCAAATGATATATACTGTTATGTAGTCTTTTAGCTTTGGAGGTCTATTGGAAACATATGGTCCCAATTTGGCATTGGCGATGGAACTTAGCATCTACGTTGGGCATGCGATTCCCCACTCCAAATTGATTTCAGCATTTTTTGTCTCTTTTTGACATTGGCCGAGTTACCTAATACTTCGTCTAGATAAAGGTAAAACCTTGGAGATACAATTTTATGACTTATTTCAATTTGCACGTACATTGCGGCATTGTAGGTGGTCACGGCAAATTGTTTGATACTTGACATCTGGATTGAAATGTAATCTCACCTAACTAGAGGAGAAAAGAAGTATAACCCATCACTAGAGACTGCTTAGTTTAGTTAATAAAACTCATGCATGGACTGCTTAAATAATATCACCACACATCAAGACTAACATTATGAATCAAAAACGAATATTTATGATGCGGTTGAAACACTCTTCAGTCATGGGCTTCGGGTCCTCCACGACACCATTAGAGGTGTCGATATCCATAAGATGCCCTGTTTCCCACTCCCCAGTCCCAACGGGAGGCCCTTTAAAACCCTGTATGGGACCCTCCCAACCCCCTTGAGGAAAGTTAATGAAGGAACCACGCTCTATATTGGTGAGGTACCAACTAAGGTAGGCCCTCTTTGACCCAGACCGTGGACTCAACTAACTCACGGGTTAGGTTAGTCCCAATAATAGGGAAATAGGAGTGCTAAAAGTCCATCACCTGCGGGACCTCATAACGTACATGACGTACCTCTATCTAAGGACCTGAAAAATTTAAACCACGACGAGTGACACAATGTCTCAGCGAGTCTACACCCTAAACCCTGATTAAGACGAGAATACACTTAGAGGCAGCCTCAACTCACATCATATAAGACTTACCTCGTATCATCACCTCCTTGCATGTTAGTACATCTCATATAACATATATAAATGCAACAAGTGTAAATGATAATTGGAACACTTCAATTTCATGTATCAATCAATCACAGAGGTCCTGATTATAAGGCCAAATCGTTATAACACGTCCCATTCCATGCCACACAATTTCGTCCCATAATCAAACGTGATTATATCAATCACCTAAGTGTGTTCCAATTAGTTACGACCCAACGGCCACAACCAACTCAACTGTCGGTGGTGATCCAGCATAACAAGGCGTTGTCCTGTTTCGTCAAGCACAACATCTACCTCTAGATGGCATTCTTGAAGAAGCAGCGACCCAGCCTTTACTACGACCAGCATCCGTTAACAAGGGGCATTCCATATAGGAGCATCGCCCCCGATTTTCATCGGGTGACGGGTTCTCATAGCGATCACATGCAAATTTATTCTCGGCCAAGGACATCATACTTTGCACTCAAATGTCTCAATTTCAAATAATGTACTTAGCCTATTTTCTTCATCATATTAAAAACACCCGGTAAAATAATTGTGCGTGGTCACACAATCAGATTGAATCATAAAACGTGATATCCTCTCTTTTAAAAATCCCACGATTTTATATAATACCTAAAATATTTTTGGTGTCAAAACCCGACACCCGGTTATTTATCTAATTAAATACCAATAGATTGTATTTTTGAAATAATAATTAAAAATCATCATCCGGCACTCCATTGCATAAATTAACAATCAATTTAACAAATCAACACCACAATGACGATCAACGCAAAATTCTGACAACTAGCTATCCTGATATAATTTCCGTTAAATAGTAATTAATTAAATAAATTGCAAAATATTTAAATTAAACCCTTAATTAATCTACCTAAGCTAATCTAATCACTTAATTGAACTAATTAACTAACCTAGCTAGGATAAGCACAATACACTAATGAGGCTAATCAACTAATCTATCTAACCACCTAATAATCTAACTAACTAAATAACTAATTGCACTGACTAATTTAACCTTAATCCTATTTAGGCCTAAACTAATCCCGCTAATCCATACTTAGCCTAAACTATTCTCCCTCTAAGTGAAATTACCCCCTAATTAGATATTAGGAGGTCAACTCATCGGTTTAGCACGAAAATTGATTCACGGCAACAGCAGTGCGTCGGCAACCAAAACCCAGGCCTACGGCGGCACCAAGGGAGGCTCGAAAGGGGCCAAAAAAGGCCTGGCTAGGCTAACAACCTAGTTGACTTCTACTCATTCCTGGACCGGGCTGCCTCAGCTAGCTAAGGCGAAGCTGCAGCGTGAAGGCTGGAGGCGACGAGGTGGGCGGCTAGAGTTGGACACGCCGAACGTGGGGACCGGCGACAGTGAGCTAATCAAGACGGTGGTCAAGCAAGGATGGCGCGAGGTGGAGAGGTGCTGGCGTCATCGGTTGCTGGCTCATGGATTTGGGCTGGCTCGATCACAGACAAGGAGGCGGCGTGAGGGTGGTGGCTATGCTGGTTTGTTTTTAAGTTACAACAAGTAATGGAAATGGAACAAAGGAAGTGAAGAGGAAGAAGAAAGAAGAAGCAGAACATGCACAGCAAAGGGGGAGAGGGAGGGGGATAAGGGGGAAAAGAGGGGGAACCAAGGCCTTGAAGGACAAGGCATGCACCAATGGCCTTCCACTTCAAATATCTACACACTTGAGTGCTTGACACTAAAGTCTTCAGCCCTTATCTTCAGCCAACATTGTAAATAGCTCACCTAAGGACTAATTCCTGCACAATTCTTCACCAAACAAGGCCAAATTGAAGGCTAAATGCAGCCAGCCAGCATCCCCTACGAGTATGCACCCAATTTCCATCCAAATCCTCACCAATTGAACCAAATTGGCCTAAAAAAATACCAAGTAAGGTGCCCATACGAATTTCCATAATTTACTTCACCAACCCATCCAACTAGAAGGCCAAAAATCCACATAAAAGTGGCCCTCCAAATTTCTTTGATTTAATTTGCCAATTTTGATTTTTACGCCAAAATTCTAAGTTTGCCGAAAATTCTTCAAATGATGTGACGATATCCTAAAAATAAATCGTAATACGGTCAAACTTTCGATTCCCGAAAGCAAGTTCAATTTGGTGGTTAATTTTGATCAAACGCAATTTTAATGTGACCTAATCTACCAGGTCGGTTTTAGGGATTTTATCGTATTTAACCCATGGTCGATAATTCTCGGTCCACATTTGGGCATCTTGGACTCATCAGTGACTATTGATTATCGTAAAAATCTTGAGATTTCAATTATGGGTACTGGGTACAGAATCGACAGAAAAATTGGTTTAGTGCCGTTCGACAAATTTTTTTGCAATCAAGTGAAATCACCCACAATTTAATTACATGTTTCTGTCGAATCAACCTGTCTTTGGTCCCCAATCGATTTTAACTGTGCCGTATTGACTCTTGCCGATTAGCACGGTCGAGTAGTCGATTTCTGATTGAATTTTTGAGTCTGTCGCATTTATATTCCTTAACGGCTTCACTTGATAGATTAGTTATCTCGTGAGTAATCAGTTTAGAGAAAAAGACTATAGGTGCATCGATGTAAAGCCCATTTCATTTAATTGAAACAGGGTTGAAAATCATGATGTCACAACAACGCAATGCAATTGGATTAAAGAATGTCCTTGTTGCATTTATATCCCAGATATTTGGTTCAGATCTTGCATCATTGCTAAAATTACAATGAAGCTCCTAGTCATTGAATGCATCCGGGGCATGAGAATTGTCATCACTGATGGTAGGAACATGTGAGATAGATATAGGCATGACGACAAACAAGAAAGGGCACAACATGATTCCTACAAGATTTTCCACCGTACAGGATGTTACTTTTGACAAGATCAAGGCCATGACTCCATCATCAAAATGAGCAATCTATGTATTAGCATCTAAATTGACAAACAAAGTTGCATATAGATCCTTGGAAATTCGTCATCTCAACATAGGTGTCCCGGATTTGAGAAAAGTAAAAATGTTCTGATTGTGCTTCTAGTAGCTTATTCATCCATGACAGAACAAGTGGACATAAGCTACTAAAAATGAAATCAAAACCACATAGACATGAGTAGTTGCCATGATTAATCAATTACTAGCAGTGTTATTCCACAATGGTTAAACGGTTGCAATAGGGGTTGTACACATTGAGTCTACCTCTAACTAGTGCTTTAAGTTCTTGGGTGGAACTTTTACTGACAAGTAATGAAGTTCTTTTTTTATTAAGCAAATCACCTTTCTAGCCACCCATTGATTACTAGTCATGTTTATCCCGAAAACATGAAAGTAATATGGTTGATTTAAGGACTTCCTCCATACTTCTAGTTTGCATCTCACACTGTTATCCACAACACAGTGGAAATCCTCTGTTCTTCTAAAGCCTCTAGGTTGTAGACATTGTCATCACCAAACAATGACCGAACTGAAGCAATAAATTGTGAATGATGTAAAGGTACGAATTTGCAAGTGATTAATAAAGGCATGAAGAAAAACAAGGAAAGGGTGGCAACATGATTTCTACTGGGTTTCCACCGTTGATGATAATACTTTCAACCCGATCAAGGCCATGTATCTCCCTTCCGAGAGAGCAATCTTCACATTGGCATATTAAGCGATGGACAAAGTTTGATACAGATCCATGGAGATTCATCGTATTGACATTAGTGCCCAGGCTTTGAGAAAATGCAGAACACGTTCATGGTACCTTCACTGCCTACTTCTATGACCAAATAATGAATTAATAAAATGCAGTCAAGATCACATATGCATGAGCAGTTTTCCAGAATCCATCAGATAATGAATTTCCCTACTTCATAGAAGTAGGAGAGAAGTATTACTTAATTTAAATAAGCACACATTGATACCACGCTGAGAATGAAGAATCTCATACTATTTGACTGAAGACATCAAATATCCTTTTGGAGGCAATTTGATCTTTTTTTATTCATATCATGATCATGAGCTAGATAAAACTAAAGCATTACAATTACTTTGATCAAACAAGTTCCTCTAGTTGTTGGCATTGAGACAAAAATTGTAACGTGTCAAAGAAAAGCCCCGTCCAAACTGAAAATACTAATGAAAGTAGGTAATCTCCACATAAACGACACTATACCTGTTATATTTTTTGTTTAGTAGGAGACATTAGCAACTCTGGAATTAGATCTTTTTTCTTTCTCTCTTCTCTCTATTTTCTTTCTGCATGATCTCTCGGTGTAAGAGGGAGCCGAGCGTCTCTTTTTTCTCCCCTTAAGAGGACGTCCACCTCCCTTGTTTAGTTGACTTTTCAACCTTTTTTTTTTTAATGGGCCCCAGGATTTCTTTTTTACTTGGTCAAATCCCACGTATTACAGTAACTTCATCATGATAAGTCAATTACAACATACTGCACCAAACTACTAGGGCTAAAAATTAACACCAAATCAGTAACTCATCTACCAACCCGCATGCTTCAACTTTTAAACTTGCAAATGAACACCCAAACAACCTTTCTATGTATTAAAATAAAAAGAGTACACTTGTTCAACAAAAGCATATTTGAATAGTGACACAAAATTATCTGCAACAATCAAATTGGACAAAACAAATGTTGCTTATTTTATGGTGGCAATGCCTAAAGCCTCCAAACTAAGCTCCAAAGATTGATCTTCTTCCTTACCATTCCACAATCAAGCTTCCCATACAACACAGATAGAGTTTTCCATGACAGAACAATGCAACATCATCGAGGGCATAGCTTAATCATGGACCAACCTCCTTGCCCAACATGACAAAAGAAAAACATTGAAAAGCTAAGGTGTCACGCCCTGATCCTCAAGCGCGTGCCCATCCTTCCGTGGTTGATAAAATTTGCGACGTCCTAGGACGCATCACCAACCCATTCATCTTAATACACATGCGGAAGCGAATTAAACACCCCTGATAACAAACAGCATGGAATAGGAAAGCAGGACAATCACATCAAACCAAACACCTTCATAAACAAACTGAGTTTATATACAAGGTCTACAAAAGATCGATTTTCAAAAATGGACTGTCCTACAACCTACTAGTCGGACACGTTCACCGATCCTTTAGACTCCACAGGCTCCGGGGGTACTGGGTCCTCTACAGCTCCATCAGAAGGGTCAACTGCACTCTCACCAAAAGCAGTATCGACAACCACCGTGGGAATCTCAAAACCCTGGAGGAGACCCACTTTGTATCCATTGAGTCCATTGCGGAACCATGCCCTAAATTGATGAGGTACCCTTTTAGTAGGTCCTCGTTGACCCAGACGATGGTCACGATCAACTCATAGACCCGATGACTATCGGGGATTCAAACATCTATCCCCTGCTCAGTAATAGCCCACGATTGTCCAAAACATTCCGGAGGAACTGCCATCTAAGGACCTGAAAATATTGAGCCCACAATGGGGTGAGACAATATCTCGGCAAGTTCAGCCCCTAAACTTCGACTGGGAAATAAATACGCTTAAGAGCATCCTAATCACAGAGCCACACAATCACAGAGACTTACCTCATCTCATATACTTCCTACATGTCAGCACAGTTCATATCATAGACATAACAGTATTCATGCTTAAACGCCAACCGTTCATCTCCACAAATACAAGGAGTCCCAATTATAGGGCCAAATCATTATGACACGTCCCATTTCGTGCCACACAAATTTGTCCCATAATCTGGCGCGTCAATTTCACTTAGCGTGCGTTCAAATTGTTAATCACAGCCACACACGAGCACGGTCTACTCGAAGTTCAGTGGTCTTTTAGCGTAGTCAGGTGTCGTCTCATCTCATCGAGCACGACGACGTCACTACGTCGATGGCATTTCATAAAGGAGCATCGGTCCAGCCAATGGTAGGGCATCCCATATAGGGGCACATCCAGTTCAACAGCTTAGGACTGGTTCTCTTAAGCAACACACAACCATTCAATCTTGGCCTAGGACACCGCGCATTGCACTCAAATACCTCAATTAAAATAGTGATTCTGGCTTAGTTTCTTCGTATTAAAAACACGTGGTGAAAATAATCGTGTGTGGGTACACGGTTCGAGCGAACTCGAAAAACTGATACCCTTCCTTTTCAAATCCAAATATTTGATATAGTATTTAAAACCATTTTCAGTGTCTAACTCAACACGCGGTCATTTCTAAATAATTACCAAAATTTCCAAATTTTGAATTAAATACTCGAAATTACAATTACCACTCAATTTGCACAATTTAAAACTCAATTGCAGAAACTAACCACACCATTGCAATCAGCACGAAATTCTGGTCACCAACCATCCTGGTATAATTTTCGAAAAAAATATTAAATAATTAAATAAATATAAAAATTAATTAAATAATTTAATTTAAATACCATAAATACCAACTTAGGCCGGAAATGTTAACTAATGACCCAAACGGGCTGAGAAAATTTTTGAACCTATCTAGATAAATAGTATAGCTTATCTAGCCCTTAATTTATCTAATCTAACCACCTAACATGAATAATTGAATAATTAAATCACTAATCTAATATAACTAACCACATAAACCATACTTAGCCTAAACTAATCATCCCTTAAGTATAATTAACTCCATAAGCAGAGTTTAGCAAGTAAACTCACTGGTTTAGCGTTACAATGAGGTCACGGTGACAACAACGCGAATGCAGGCAATAAACAACCCTGCGGTGACACCAAGCGAGGTCTAGACGGGCCCAGAAAAGCCTCTCGAAGCTCTCAGCTGGGCTGAAAGTTTGGTTTCTGCTCCTTGAACTGAGGGACTACTTGAGCAGCCGAAACAGCACAGGATGGATGACGACAGTTGCAAGTGCCTAGGCGGGCAACAACGGAATCTTCGGTGGCTTGGACGGCTGCGAACAATGGCTAGGCAAGTTGCAGGACATACGAGCAAAGGCGAACAGTGGCGCTGGATGGCGGGATGGCAAGGATGAGCGGACGGGCGGATGGCGCAGGCTTGGGCGCTTGCAAGCGTATGGCTGGCAACGGCGGTGGAGCTCCAGCTGGTCAATAGGCAGGGGAAGCTGCTAGTTGGTTTTCTCTGTAATTCTAAGCTCTCAAAATGGACGACAATGGATAAAGTGGGCTGTGAGGAGGAAGAAGAAGCTCGCTGGCTAAAGAGGGACCACCATTTGGTCACAAATATCCCATTTTCATCAACACACATGCCCCACCAGTTGCTACCTTCAATCATCAGCCATTTGCAAACCAAAACTTCACTAATCTAATCTAACTAACCACCTAAACTATACTTCGCCTAAACTAATCACCCCTAAAGCATAATTAACTCCCTAAGTAGAGTTTAGCAAGTAAACTCACAGTGATGGCAACGTGAATGCGAGCGATAAACAACCCTGCGACGACACCAAGTGGGGCTTGGACGGGTACAAAAAAGCCTCTCTGGCACCCCCGAGCACCTTAGGTTGCCACAGCTACCTATCGCTCCTCCTTGTGAATACCAATTGCATCTTTTAGCGGAAGCATCGTAGTTCATAGACTTTTTTTATTTTTATTTTTTGAAAACATAAGAGTTTAGCACAGCTCATAGAGAAATTAAAGATGAGTCTCACCATCCTGTTGACACCCAAATTTTGGGCAACCCATTTAGTCATTTATTGCATAAAAATTAGGGATTAATTTTTAACCCCTAAGAAAAAATATTATTATTCAATTGCATAGCATATAATTTTTTTAAGTGCATTTATTTTTTTTTTTTGGGTAAAGGTAAGTGCATTTATTTTTAATCTACATGTTTTGCATTTTTTTATTATTTATTTTATTTTTATTTTTAGGACTGGTGGTGGATGGGTTCGAATTAATATTTCGAGCTCTAGTTCGACAAGCCGAGCTAAGCCCATGAAAGGAGAAAATTAATCCAAGCCCGTCATTATTTTTAATTGATTATCTTGTGAAAAATTAAGATTTGATGCGATATTATGATGATTTTTGAAAATTAAGAAAATCACATTGTAATCTTATTTTTATCAATAGATGATGAAATTGGGGGTGAATATTCATGAGATAGGGATTTTTGTGATGAAGAGGTTATAAGCAATATTCGTGAGATAGAAATATTAACAAAAAAGATCACGTTTTGTTTCGTCTATAAAAGGATGTGTACAGAGTTCAATCGGGGAGGCTTTTTTCGGTTTTTTTGGGAAACTCCAAAAGAAAATAACACAAAAGTCAAAAGTGAAAGACAAGAGGGAAGCCGTCCGAGCTCCCACACGCCCGAGTGACGACCAACAGCGCTCGCATCTCTGCCCAACGGCCTGCCCCTCTACCCAGCCGACGCGACGCCTCTACCCGCCAGTCTGCCCGCCGCTGATTCCCCTCGCCAGACCTTCGCCGGAGCTCCGACCTCGACGCCCTCCGACGATCGGAACCCGCTACCCGGAGATTAGCCGCACGAGCAAGCCGTGTTTGGGAAGAAAAGGTGAAAGGAAAAACAAAAAAGAAAAAGAAAAAGAAATTAGGTAGTTTTATTTTCTTTTTATATTTACTTTATTTTATTTATTTCTTTTAAGTTTAGTTGTTATTGTGTAAATTTCAAGTGATATTCATTTCATGAATTTTGTAGGCATTATCCGCAGGGTCTTCCCCATAATTATTGTAATTACTAATTTGATCCGTAAGATATCGATCATTTTTTTAACTATATTAATTTTGGGGTTTGTCGATAGTATTTTATGTGTTGAATCAATATAATTATTAATTTGATCCGTAAGAATTCGGATTAGATTTTTAATTATTTTGAAATCTTTGTCGTGATAATTAGGGTTAGGATAATCGTTAATTTG
Organism: Eucalyptus globulus; assembly: GCA_014182545.1. Taxonomy (NCBI): domain Eukaryota; kingdom Viridiplantae; phylum Streptophyta; class Magnoliopsida; order Myrtales; family Myrtaceae; genus Eucalyptus; species Eucalyptus globulus. The sequence goes on from CM024724.1 coordinate 6,151,775, forward strand.
ACCTGTGAGACAACAAGTTATTTTTTTGATTATTTTAATCCTTTATTTGATTGAATATCTTGATTGTTTAGATTTAATGTTTAGTTGATAATTGCTCATTTTGGAGAATCACTAAAAAAATCCGAAAAATATTTGAATTATGATTCAGTTTGTTTTGGAATATTTCTTGTTATCTTGCATATCTAGAATAGGGATTTTATTATGCATTTAGGAAAATATAAAAAAAAAAAAAAAAATGCATTCATTTAGGTTAGTTTTATCATTATTTGAATTGCATGTGAAATTTTAATTCCGAAATTAATATAAAAACACAAAAAATCATCATGCATATATCATGTTGAATTAGGGCATTCTTTGCACGTCATTGCATATTGGATAAATTGCATGTTAGATTAAGATAATATCTTAGTTTAAATTAGGATTTAATGTGACTTGATCCTTAGTTTAAATTAGATAGAATTTTAATCTAGCTAGATCATTTAGCATAGAAATATCAAATGCACATCATTTAATTTTTATTAGGTTCATTTAATTAGAACTTCATCGTCATTAGACTAAGTCATTTAATAAATGTGGCAAGACATATAACCTACATACTAAATTGTATGTTGCGTGTCATTTTAGTTGTCATGGATTGTTTCTCTATTTAGACCTTCTGTTTACATATTTCCATTCATTTTCCATAGGTCATAATGGATCTACCGCGATCGCCTATTATTACACGATCAAGGGCTAAATGGCTAACCAAAATGAAATGCGTGATCATATGTCCGCTGTGGAGACTCAACTCCAACAAGTACTCGCCTTTATACAACTTGTGACGGATCAACTCCAATTCCTCCAAGCAAATCCAACAACTGCACCCGCTCTTCCTGAAGTAGTTATCCCGAAGCAAGCAAACAAGGTTCAAATGATTGATGACGACATGCCTGGGCTGGAAGATGACCCAGTCATTATTGGAAAGGCCAAGCTTGATGGTGTTCCCAAGACAGATCAGGATGAGCGTGTTGCGAAGCTGGAAGAGAAGTTGAAACAATTGTAGGAGTCACAGAGTTCACTCCCGTTCGACTTGTCCATGTATGAGAAAGTCAACATGCCAAAGAAATTCAAAATGCCAGATTTTGAGAAATACGATGGTACTTCCTGCCCAAAAGCTCATTTGCAAATGTACCACGTACGCATGGCCCAGTATGTCAAGAATGAGCCTCTCATGATGCAATCATTTCATACAAGTTTGACTGGGCCCGCTCTTAATTGGTATGTGTTGAAGAATGTGAACCTCCTCGACACCTGGAACGAAGTGGCCGATGCATTCCTCAAATAGTACAAGTTCAACATGGACATCGCACCTTCTCGAGAAGACTTGGAGCATATGGAAAAGAAAAGGAGCGAGTCTTTTAAAGAATATGCTGTAAGATGGAGAAACCCGGCGGCTCAAATCACTCCTGAGCCTACCAACAAGGAGCTGATGAAGTTGTTTGTGAAGACCCTCCCGTCTGAGTTTTGTAACCGAATGGCCAATACATACGTCGAAAGCTTCAATCAGTTTATTCCTGTAGGAGAACAAATCGAGATGGGGATAAGGGAAGGGTGGTTTACTGAGCCATCTAACAAGAGGTTTTCTACCAAGAAGGAGAGGGACCCTGAAGCTGAGATTAATATGGCCTACTCTCAACCGAATCGCGATACATCCAATCGCGCTCCAGTAATTAAGATTTCTACTGAGCAACAAGGTGGAGGATAATAGTTCTCGAGTCAACGACGTAATGTTAGGAGGCAGCTTACACCTCTTCCTGGACCCCTATCCAAAGTTTTGCATGTTCTCCAAGAGAAGGGATTACTCTCTACTGAGCTGAAGCAACCAAATCTCGAGCGTTATCCTGCATATAATCCCTCCGAGAAGTGTGACTATCACATGAGAGAGATTGGTCACTCTACTGATGATTACTATGTTTTGAAGCATAAGGTCCAAGACCTCTTGGATACAAAGGCGTTCTCTTTCAGCAGTAATCAGAAAATCCTCTACCCAAACATGATGAAGGCGCAAACACTGTCATTGAGTGAAGAAGTTCTTATCTCCTAGGATTTCAAGTTTTGTTTAGGATTCTCTACTTTTTGAAATTTCAATTATCGCTTTTGCTTTTAGGGTTTGGCTTGTTTGCATTTTCCATTCCAATAATCTAATTCATTTGATTCTATGAAGTTACAATTTTATTTCAAATTTTGAGGACATGATGGAGTATACCAAACCAGTCCAATGACGATATCCAACCATGAAAAAGAAAAATATCATCCACGAAGAAATCCTGAGGCGCTAGACTTTCTCATGCTTCCTCCCAAAAACTTTTTTGAAAACAAAAGCGTTTCATTGCTAACAAAAAAGAACAATTTTTTTTTTACAAAGCCTGTAGCAGATTAAACCTGTTTGTTTGTTTGACTCATTTGCTTCTTGTCTCAGTGCATAGTTCTATAACTTGTTATGACAAGGGACATTTGAAAATAGCGTATCAAGTTTCAACGATCATAAACTTGACTTGTGATCAATGGGCTTAGAGCGCACTTGCAGTAAAAAAAAAAAAAAAACAGATTTGGGGCAAGTAAAAGAGGACCATCATTCCCTGGTGGAAGAGTTGACAAATTGGAGGGATGACAGGTTTTGGTAGTGACCCGACTAGGATAAAGTCTCAACCCGAGCCAAAATGGATGTGCAATTTGAATTTACTTTGATGTTGCATAGTATCATACTGATGCACGTTCTCTTGTGCAGGGGCAAAAGTGGATTTTCAATCTTGAATGATAGGGACAATCTAAAGACATCAACTGCTAAGGCAATTCCCATTGTAGAGAAATCCTTGAATGAATGCTTAAAACCATTTTGCAGTATAGAAAACTGTTTGAAGTTGACATGCTTAAAGCTGTTGAGTTCTTTTAAAAAAGGGTTTTGCATGATGACTCTTACATGTTTTATCCACCAATTCCATTAAAGAATATCAAGATGGACTAATTTAATGAATGATGTGGAATTGATTGAGCATACTAAATGAGACGAGTCGGGATGATGAAAGGCAAACCCTATCCTATACACAGTCCCATATTCATACACTTGTGAGATGAGTATAGGAAGGTTCATATCCATAAGGTAAAGAGTTCTCTCGCAAAAGGTACGGAAACCAAAATGATGAGAGGCAATTCATATCTCTATCCCAAACACTACAGGTGATCCGTTGCTTAACCCTTTTGAGCACATACACTTATGGATATTCTTTCACCCTTGTCAAGGATCACCCCACATCGGGGCAACTAAGAGATCAAATGGCATCATGAGGTGAGGAAAATGAATTGAAATTTTTTTGCTCTCACTTGCATCAATTTTCAAGTCATGCTATTACATTGAATTCATGTGTTAATTTAAGTACCTTAGGATGACAAAGAGCATTTCTTTCCCTATCCCATACACTTATATCCTTTACATAGCCCACTTGAGCCTGCAATTTCATTTCTTCAAACCTAGTTGGTGATCATCCCCCACATCAAGGCAAGGCAAAAGGTAGATGAAGGCTCTTGAAAAGTTCAAGTGTCATTCAAAGTGCAATTGGTTGACGCATGCATCGTGCGCAAGAATTGAATTCAAAATAGAATTAAAGGGGCGTGAAAAAGCACTGTGCCTAGTTAAAGCAAAGCCAATGCTGATGAAAAGAAGTGAAGAAAAAATGCATGAGAACTAGGGGCATAAAAGTGGTGTGCCTGGTAAAAGCAAAGTCAATGCCTATAGATGAAAAAAGATAGTCAAGATAGGTGATTGTCAATTACATGAATTGAATCCCAATGGAGCAATACTCAAAGAACTCAAATGCTGAGTTTCTACAATCAATGGGGGACTTCATGAAGACAATCCCCAATGGTGAAAAAGAAAACCGGTGGCAATGCCAAGATGATCATCAACTCTCACATTTTACACACATTTTGAGTCTAATGATCCATTCATTTCTCAACCCATGAACTCAACCTACGTTACGTCTCTTACAAAGTCTCTTTAGATTAGGGCATTTGAATTAACGTATGAGTTCATATGTTTATAAGCATTGCTCGAAGAAATGCGAGCAAAGATTATTTCCTTTTCATTTTGCAGGGTTCTTGACTTGTAAACCCGGAGATGATTACAAGATTGTTCATTCAATAGCTTTGACTCAAACAGTCCATTTGTTAAGTCGTTGACCAAGCCTACATTATGGTCCCTGTTAAAGACCTTTCAAATTGGTAAGATCGTACCGCTTGCGAGAATACTTGGACCCATATCAATATGATGAATTTGAGTGATTCGCATAAAATAGACATTCTAAATGAGAGTGAGTGACAGTCCTTTCTAACCGAAAGTCTCTCATTTAGTATTCTTAAGAAATCTATGTCATGAGTGAAGATTATCTTGAATGATAATTCTTTCCAGTGGAAATTTGGGTGATGCAAAGGTCATTATGCATAAACCCCGATTGAGTTGATGAAAACCTCACCAAATTTTGAAATGTGCTTTCTTGAGTAGCTTAGATTATCTATCTCTTTGATGAATGCATATTAGTTTTTGCTCTAAATCATGTATGACAGATAATGTTTTCTCAAAGACCCAAGAGCTCCTGATATTCAGGAGGTGAGAGGCCTCCACACAATATCTAAGTTCCAGAAGACATATCCCAAAGAATCAGATATATCATTAGGTAAGTGTATCTCTACCCATTCTCGACACTTGACTCGATCAAGTTGTCCTTTTAAATTGACCTAGCGTGCTTTTTGATATGGCTAGTAAAAGTACCTAGAGGGGGGTGAATAGGTATAAAGAGTAATTTCTCACGATAATCGCACAATACTAGACAGTTGATAGAATTGAGACAATTGTTTCTCATCAAACAACAATCAAAATAAGACTGAGAGTAGGGAAGAGAAAATTGAACGCAAGGTTTATAGTGGTTCGGCTTATTTCAAGCCTACGTCCACTCTTCTACACTGACAGCCCACCGGCTGGATTCCACTATGAATAAAGAGATGTTACAGCACTGTTCTCCCTTGATTTCACGGTGTAGAAGATCTACCACACTCCCTCAAGGTATCACTAAGTATAGACTCTCTTTTGTGAATGCAGTTTTGCTCAATCTGAATTAACTAATAATCAAGGAGCTTCAGACTTTGGAATTTCTCTATCGTGCATCTACTAGAATAGCTGGAACGTCTTCCTTTTATATTCCTTTATGCCGTCATTCCCGTTGGCACTTACCAAAGGAATTCTTCCAATCTTCCCGTTGGACATAATCAATTAAGAAGATCATTCGAGCTATTAAAGGAACATGTTGATAGCCCATCAATCATGTTCGTCCATACAATCAGGATCTTGGTTTCCAAGAATAGAACCTTCCAAGAGTATTTCGTCAATCATCGGATCTTCAAACGATCTTGATTTCGAATAAAAGAATCTGTTATATTATATCTAGCCAAGAGATCTTCTTTAGTGGATAAGACCAAATCCTCAACCAAACACTTTAGCTCTGGTTCGTATTCGTCGCTAGATTAGAAACTATCAATGAGAATAGTCTTGAGTCTTGAGTCTTGAGTCTTGAGTCTGGTGATTTGAAGGTCTTCATACTCTAAATAGAAGGGTCTGCAATGCTCCAGACTAAACTGATAGAAATGTTTTGTCGGCTTCAAAATATTCTGGAAAGATTTCTCCAACAATCTCCCCATTTTTGTTGGTGACAAAACTTTCTTGTAGATTTGAACAACTTTGACCTGCAAAACATTACTCAAGCAATATGGATATCTCATAAAGATTAACAACTCAACTAGACTTTGCATCCACAGAAAATAGGTTAGTCTTTCATGAGTAAGGCCATACAATAACACTTGATATAAATGCAATAGTCAATTTCAAATCCACACCCAAGTCATACTCAAAACAAATATCCAAACAAACTAAAGTAAAAAATTTAAAGTCAAAGTTTTAAAGTCAAAGTTCAAAGATTCTCCCTCTTTTTGTCATCATTAAAATGGTGAGAAAAAGTCAAGTCTGCTTGGGAACGCGCACATGCTGGAAATCTCCCATCGACTGTACAATGCCTTCCAAAGTGGCATCCCGAAATTCAAAGCCGAGCCTTAAGGTGTGTTAAATGTCTTTAATTAGGTGATAGAATTTTATGGCTTATGCTTTAGCCAATTTGTCTTTTAATTTGATGAATTTTGCTTGTGTTGTGAATATTTAAATTTAAATGCTTGGCCATATGATTTAAATTTCAATAATTAAAAATATCCCAAGACTTTGGCCAAGATGAAATTTGAATTTAGAAATATAAAAGGAATTCAAAAAAAAAAAGAGAAAAGAGGGTTATTTTCGAAATGGGCCTTGGGCCCATTAGCCTAAAGCTTGGTGGGCCAAGCTAGTCGGCCATTAGGGCCCAATAGGTGGCTGTCGACCAGCCCAAAGTGAGTGGCCGGTTGGGCCTAAGCCCAAGCCCAATTAATTCAAAACAGAAATAACATGTGGCACAAAGGAGAGCATGCATTGGTTGGACATGAGGTGAGTTAATCATTGCTAATCATGGGCTTTAGGGGATATAAAAGGCGTTAGGAGAGAGAAATGGCCGGTTACTTGCTCCATTTCCGTCCAAAGAGAGAGGTGTACGAGAGAGAGAGCTTGAGCGGAAGAGAGGAACCGAGAGGAAGAGAGAGGAGGCGGAGCCGAGAGGGAGGTGCAGCCGTGTGTCCGCCGTACGTCCGCCTAGTCCGACCGCCGTATGCTGCCGTTCATCGCTGTTTGTTCATCTTGGAGGCAAGTGGGGTCCTTAACTTCTCTTGCATGTCTGTTTTGTTGGTTGCATGTTCGGTTTTAGGTGTGATTTGGGCAAAAAACAGAGGTAAGGGTTGGATGTGTTCAAGCTATGTGACTGTTTTCGTTCTGTTTGTGGTAGTCGAGCTTGCATGTGTATTTGGAGTGCGATTTTGGCTTCGGTGTCTTCATGAGAGTTGAAGCTAACATCTTTTAGTATGACATACAAGAATTTCATGGAAAACGATGGTGATATGTGGGGTCAAAAGCTCTGTTATACGGAGACCTCAGATCTGCGAAATCTTCACTGACATTTTGTTGATTTCTTGGTTGCATGTTAATTTCTGTTGGAGATCTCACTTTGTTGTCTTCTTGAAAGTTGTAGGAAACACCTTAAGCTACAACATACTCAAATTTGAAGCAAAAATAACAAGCATAACTTGGTGAATCTGTTAGATCTTGGAGATGGTTGATTCTGGTGAGGTGTACCGAGACACCCGAGACTTCATGGGTTAAAGTGGTGACCATAATCTGGGTATTTGACCTAGATCCCTTCACGAAACTTGTAAAGGACACATTTTTACATAACATACTTAAATGTTAGAAGGAACGAAAGAGATTTGATGGGTAAAATCTAAGAAATACGGAGAAGTGTGTTCTGGACGAAACGGTAGTGGTTCCAGAAGCTTTGTAGGGCTATGGAAATTAATCTAAAAAGAATTTGGCTTGATGTTCTTAATGAAAAAGGTACGAAAATGTGTTGGATATCACCCTGTAAAGTTTAGTAATTTTTGAAGGCCATATGAGTATTTTAATTAAATTTATTCGGAAACTGTGCAAGTCTGGCCATTTTCCGAATATAAGGTGCTATTATGTAAATATTATGAAATTATAAGAAATTCAATTTGGCCATGAATTTATGTGAAATTGTGATCCTATTAGTGATTGTTGAATATTATGATTTTGGGAAAATCATAATATTAAATATTTATTTATGAAAATAAATAAATATAATAAAATAATGAAATAATAATAAAATAATGAAATAATAAAATAAAATAGATTTTTATTTGGCTATGGATTCAATTCCATTTGTGTGGCACTTGTGTGATGAGGTCTTTGTATATGCATTAAGTTGAAATACTTATGTGATTAAGCTATGACATGTGCATGACATGTGAATTGAAATGCAAGTGTGATATGTTTGATGCCATGCCAAATTTCCATGTTAAATTGAGATAAAAGATAAATGTGGATGAGAATGAGGTTGTGGTGGAGGATGTTGTCTGGTGGCCTGGTGGCGTAATTCCAGAGATTCCCCGGGAGTTTCAGGATGCCCGGAATGTGGGGGCCGGAAGCCCTGTCGGAGGTTTCTGCCCGAAGGAAGTGACTCGCGATGCCAGGATTGGGGTGCGAGATCCCCGGCTAGAAGGGTAAAGGCCGGAAGCCTTGTCGGAGGTTTCTGTCCGAAGGGAATGCCTCGTGATGCTAGTTGAGATGCGAGATGCCCGGAATGTGGGGGCCGGAAGCCCAGGTGGCCATGAGATGGCTGGAATGCTTTGATCCCCTGTCGGAGGTTTCTGCCCGAAGGGATGATGATGATGGTGAATTTGATGATTTGAGAAAAGATAATGTGGGGATCAATTGATAAGTAAAAGTGGAAATTGATCTATGATGTGATATGCATGGTGATGCATGGCTAATGATGATGTGATATGCATGGTGATGCATGGCTAATGATGATATGATGTGATATGCACGGTGATGCATGGCTAATGATGATGTGATATGCACGGTGATGCATGGCTAATGATGATGTGATATGCACGGTGATGCATGGCTAATGATGATATGATGTGATATGCACGGTGATGCATGGCTAATGATGATGTGATATGCATGGTGATGCATGGTTAATGATGATGTGATGATAATGATATATGAGATGCCATGATGATGATATATATGCTATGATGATGCATGAATACGCTTGACATCAAAAAGGTAAGCAATGCCTGCATTGTATGATGGTATGCATGGTGCACTGAGTTGTTATTAGATTTCCCTATTTGCTGAGTGGTTGTACTCACCCCTTTTGGGGATAACATTTCAGATTAACACTATGCCGCTACCTGCTGTTTCGCGTGGGGTATTTTATGGTCTACCGTCTGATGTTGATGTGGAGTGTACGGAGATAGATTGTCCCTCTGTGCCCGGATTGACGTTTATCCGAGTGCGATGCTTAGTTATGTATGATATCGGCCTGGCTGGGGGCCCTGTCATACAAGAGTTCCTGTCTGTGCACGTCCGTCGAGATGGTGCTATGCGAGGGATGTTGCCGCCGCCACCGCCTGATGCACCGGGTTAGGTGTGAGACTCACGCGCGATGAGTAGGAGCCGAGCTTTTTGATGTAGATAATCGACACCTTTGATGGGAGCTTGTGCGCTTGATGTAGAGGGTTGATAGTTTCTTTTTGAGATTTTAGGCAGGACATGGCAGAGTCCTTGCTTTTCTTGTTTTGTATCGACCCGAGAAATGAGGAGTCCCATCTTAAAAGAATATGTAAATAAAGTGTCGATGTTCGTATATAAAAATCCTGATGTGTAGCTGGTGTGTATTGGTATCATGGTTAGTAAGGGGAGAGATGGAGATGTGTAATTTGCTTCCGCTATGAGTCGCGCTGGGACCGATTCGTTTAAAAAAAAAAAATGCCTGTGATTAATGACGCTTGTATTAAGTACAAGATAGGCAAAGAGGAGAATAAAGTGTAACACCGGCGCTGGTGACGACCTGCGAAGGGTTCGGGGTGTCACATCCAGCCTCTTCAAGTCTTCCCATAGATGTGCCACCTCTTCCCCTTTGGCATTTGCTTGAATTTGAAGAGCGAGGTCTTGCATTTCATCCGACAGGGTAACAGAAGACGCTTGTCCAGCATTCTTCAGGACTTGAAGTTCACATTCCAAAGCATATATTTGACCCTGCATTTCCAGAAGAAGATCAAGGATGTGATGAAAATCTGTTGTAGTGTCCGTCTGCGTGCTGGCATTTACTCTATCGGATGGAGTAAAGGCAGACGATGGAACTTCGGTGTAATCGCGCAGATTTGGCGTTGAGGTATCATGTCCTTCCTCAGACATTTGATAAGCCTGAAGATCTTCTGGATTTGCTGGTGAGCGACTCACACCTTCACTGTTGACAAGATATGGTGTAGTCCTTCCTTGGTCGCCATCTCCCCCTGTTTCTAAGGCCTTAATTGGGGAAGAGTGATGGTCATGCTCGTTAGCATCTTGGTTGCCTTTCTCTCCAGCTTCATCTACAGACTTTTCTTTGATTGCTTCTTCTTCTTCTTCAACTTACTTCTCCTCTTCTTCTTTTTCTTTCTCTTATTTCTCCTCTGCTTCTCTGTTCTCTTCCTTTTCCTCTTCTTCTCTCTGTCCTTTGTCCTCTACTTCTTTTCCTTTTTCTTGTCGTTTCGTTGATTCGGATATAGAATGACCGAGCCTTTTCAATGCCAAGGCAGAGATAGAGAGTTCATCTTCTCCATCTTCATCCTTTAAGATAAGAGTTCTTTTCTTTTTGGATGGAGCACCCATGGGCTCATTCCCTTTCCTTTTTGATGCAGAAGATACTAGATGAGATTTGACTGGAGTTTTCACTTTGAACTTCTCCATTGCCTTATCAAGCTCTTTTAGACGCATTTTTATCAGTATTTTCAAACCCACCACCATTTTGTCGCATGGTCGAACACAAAGAGTTTGTGGAGGTTCAATGTTCAAGTGTCTGAAGATCTTAGTCACAAGACCTAAGTAAGGCAACTGGCCTTTGTCTTTCACCATCGCTCTGTATATGTGGAAGAGAATGGTGTGAGGGAGAGAGAACTTTCTCCCTGAATTGATCGCATACATCAATTTCGCCTCAGAGTTAGACACGTTAGTCTTGGATGTCGATTTTGGCCTGAGACAGTTGATCACAATTTTGTGAAGTATGATGTTGATGGCACGCATTCTTGCGTAGGTAATTCTCCCTTCTGCATTCCTATCTTTGACGAGCTCCAGTGAGGTACGAGCAATTGAAACATTGACCGATTGATATCGTCCTCTTTCAACCCCAATTATATCTGCCAGCATGTCCACATCTACCACATAGTCTTGGTCTCGAACACTTAAGGATATTCTATTCACATCTAAAAAGCTGAGATTTGAATAGAAATATGTTGTCAATTGTGCATAGCCGTCTGTGGTGTCGGAGCAAAATTGCTCAAGTTGAAGCAGATTGAACTTTTCTCTCAAGTTCACATTGATGGCATCCAGAAAGTCGAAATCAACGCTCATGGGGTTTATCACCCCACGTTTCAACAGTTTGAAGAACAGATCCTCCTGTTCTTTCGATTTGAACAACTCCGTTCTTTTTCCCTTAACCTTCGTAGCAACACCCATCCTAGGTTGGAATTCACTAAACAGTTTATCATCATCATTCCCGTCAGTGGGATTCAATCCTCCTACACGAGGGTCACTTGGAATGTTTGCAAGTGCTTCCTCAGCCTTTCCTTTGGGAGCAATTCCCAAATCCTCCATTCGTCGCAAAAAGACAAACTCATTTCCATAACCCTTGTCTTTAAGGAAATCATCTACATAGTTCAACGGAGTAGCAGTGCTCTTCAAAGCACGATAGAGCTTGTAAATAAAAGAGGGTTTTTGGACTCTTACAGGGTCTACTTCTTCGATTATTTCTTCCTTCGGTTGTGACGTGGTTGAGAGTGAATCAGGCTCTGCCGCTGTCTCAGTAACTCTTCCTCCTCGGTGAGATCGAACTGGGTAGGACCCTCCCTCATTCTCTGTGGTCCCCTGCTCGCGATTCTTGAAGACTTTCTCAAAGAAGACATTGTTCCTTGTCGTTGAAAGATTCCTTGACTCGCTTTCCCAAGAAAAGATGACAACTTTCTCGAAGATGAACACAAAGTCGAGACAAGATTGGGAGGAGAATGCTTTTTAGGGTTTTGGAGTTAAGCGAAGAAAACTACTGACTATATATATAACCCAATTTAAAAAGGAAAAAAACCAATTGACATAAAGGAAAGTGAACAGTCGTCCCTTTTTAAAAACGATAACTGTCCTTTTTAAAGAAAACTGTCATTTTAAATAGAAGTTGTCCTTTTTGAAAAGGCAAAATTCCATCTTTTAAAGATAATATAAATCAATTATAACTGAACGAATGATCGTACCTTTACGAGATTGAATATTGAAACAACTTATAGTCTATAGCCATGAACGTCTAAGTCTGAGAGTCTGAGAGTCTCTAGACTTTAACTTCCTTAAGCTTCAAAATGTTGAGTCTGGAATGGATAATATCGAATTGATTTTTCTCCAAAGGCTTTGTGAATATATCCGCTAGTTGGCTCTTTGAATCAACAAATTGAATTGAGATTTCTCTATTTTGAACATGATCTCTAATGAAGTCATGTCGAATCTCTATATGCTTTGCCCTTGAGTGAAGGATTGGATTTTTAGTGAGATTAATTGCGCTGATGTTGTCACATCTAATCTCAGTGCATGAGTCTTCAATTTCAAAGTCTTGTAGCTGTTGTTTTATCCACAGAATTTGCGAACAACAACTTCCAAAAGCTACATACTCTGCTTTTGTTGTAGAAAGAGCCACAGTATTTTGTTTCTTTGAAAACCAAGACACTGTCCTGCTTCCAAGCAATTGGCAAGTTCCCGAGGTGTTCTTTCTATCAACTATGCAACCGGCTAGATCTGCATCTGAATATCCAAGAAGATTAAAGTCTCCCTCTTTAGGATACCAAAGACCGATGCTTGAAGATGAAGCAACATATTTAATAATACATTTCGCAGCACTGAGATGAGATTCTCTAGGATCTGATTGAAACCTAGCACAGATGCAAACACTCAACAAAATGTCAGGTTTAGAGGCAGTAAGATAAAGAAGTGAACCGATGATACTCCTGTACAGCTTTTGATCAACTTTCTTCCGTTCTTCATCTTTGTCTATCTTCAAAGAACTCGATATCGGTATGTCGGTCTTTTTGCACTTTTCCATTCCAAACTTTTTGACAAGATCATTACCATATTTTTCTTGATGAATAAAAGTTCATTCCTTCAATTGTTTTACTTGGAGTCCAAGAAAGAAGGTTAACTCTCCCATCATACTCATTTCAAACTCATCATGCATAGACTTAGAGAATTTCTTACACAGACTTTCATTAGAGTATCCAAAAATAATATCATACACATATATTTGAACAAGTAAAAAGCTTTTGTCTTTCTTTTTGATAAATAGAGTAGTATCTACTTTACGTTTGACAAAACCATTCTTTATTAAGAACTTACTTAGTCTGTCGTACCAAGCTCGAGGTGCTTGCTTTAAACTATACAAGGCCTTTTTTAGTCTAAAGACTGAGTCTGGCTTCTTTGGGTCTTCAAACCCTGGTGGTTGTTCCACATAAACTTTCTCATGGATAAAACCATTTAGGCAGGCACTTTTGACGTCCATTTGGAATAACCTGAAATTTTTATAATAAGCAAACACAAGTAATAATCGAATAGCTTCTAACCTTGCTACTGGTGCGTAAGTCTCATCATAGTCTATTCTTTCTTCTTGCGTATAACCCTTGGCCACGAGTCTTGCTTTATTTCTTATGACTTTTCCTTTCTCACTCATCTTGTTCCTGAACACCCATTTAGCTCAAATAACAGTTTTACCTTTTGGTTTAGATGTCAATTCCCAGACATCATTAATGTTGAACTGTCTGAGTTCTTCTTGCATAGCTTCAATCCGGTTTTTTATCAGATAAAGCTTTTTTTTATGCTTTTTGGTTCAATTTCAGAAATGAGAGCCACACCACCAGATTCTTGACGCCTTTTGGATCTTGTGCGAATTCCTTCATTAATGTCGCCAATAATAAGATCTTTGGGATGACTGGACTTATGCTTCCAGTTACTGGATGATTCGCCAGGTTGATGATCTCTTTCTTTACTTGAATCTTCACGAACAGCTTGATGATGGTCTTCCAGAGTCTGAGATGCTTTTTGAGTTGTAAGCTTTGGAGAGTCTGGAGCAGGTTTAGATTCTTCATAATGAGTCTGACTGGGTTCATTTTACATAGAATCTTGAAATTTGGCATTCATTGATTCCTCCACAGATTGACTCTTCTTGTTGTAGACTCTGTAGGCTTTGCTTGATGTAGAATATCCAAGGAAGATGCCTTCATCTGATCTTTCTTCAAACTTACCAACTCAATCTTTTGCATTTTTCAGTATAAAGCATTTGCAACTGAACACATGAAAGTATGAAACAATAGGCTTCTTACATTTGAATAACTTATAAGGGGTTTTCTCTAGAATAAGTCATAAAAAGACCCTATTGATGATATAGCACGCTGTTGAAACAGTTCAGCCCAAAATCGTGAAGAAATCTTACTTTCAATTAAAAGAGTTATGGCCATTTCTTGAAGAGATCTATTCTTTCTTCCACAACTCCATTTTGCTGAGAAGTATATGGAGAGGAGAACACATGCTTAAAGCCAAATTTATCACAAAATTTTGTCAAATCTTGATTTTCAAATTCACCTCTATGATCTATTCTTATACTAGAGATAACACATCAATTTTCATTTTGAACCTTTTTAACAAATTTTTCAAAATACGAGAAGGTTTCGGACTTACTTGCAAGGAAATATACCTAAGTAAATCGGGAGTAATCGTCCACAATTACTAGGCAATATTTCTTACCTCCAATGCTCTAGGTTTTGGTTGGTTCGAAGAGATTCATATGCAGCGGCTGCAATAGATGATTAGTAAAGACATGATTTATTGGCTTAAATGAATTTCTTACCTGCTTTCCCAATATACATGGAGTGCATAGATCAGACTTTTGGTATGATAAGTTGGGTAGACCACGAACAAGCTGCTTTGATGAGATTTTGGTTAATTGCTTCATATTGATGTGACCAAGCTTTCTGTGCCATAAGCTTGCTTCGTCTTGAATTGAGATTAAGCATTGCGATTCATCCGGTTTCACATCCAAGAGATAGACATTTCCATGCCTTCGACCCGTGAAAGACTGAGTAGAGTCTTTACTGGTTCCAGAACATATTCCTTCTTGAAAGAAGATCTTAAAACCAGTATCACACAATTGACTGATGCTGAGAAGATTGTAATTAAGTCCTTCCACTAGGGAAACATTACTTATTGTGAGATTTCTAATTTTCACAGTTCCAAATCCCACAATTCTTCCTTTACTGTTTCCTCCAAATGAGACTTTTCCATAATTTACTTGAACGATCATTATAAAGCAATTTGAGTCTCTTGTCATATGTCTTAAGCATCCACTGTCCGGATACCACTTTACCTTTTTCTTAATGGAGACCTGCATTTAAAAGAGAGTCTCAAGCTTTCTTTGGTACCCATATTTTCTTGGGTCCATTGGTGTTATTAAGATAAACAAAGATTAGCCAATGTTTTCTTAAAAGGTTTCCAAACCATAGGACACTCTTTTCAAAGTGATCCGGGCTATTGCACTTTGAACACCTGAGGGCATTTCAACTTACAGACTTTAGAAAAACCTTTTTGAAATGATTTTTGTAAGCCTCTCTCGAGGGTCTTTGCTTAATTCTTTCTTCTACTTTAGGAAAATAAATCAATGGAATAGTTTCTGTTGTCATACCTATACCAGACTTATTGAAGAGCAAGGTCTTTGAGCTGAAAGAATTTTTTCAAGTTTCTCGGACCCTATTGAAAATTTCTTTGATATATTTGATAAGTCAGTTTTTAAAAGAGCATTTTCTTTCAAAAAAATATCTTAATTTTCTTTAAGAGTGGAAACATTCATGTCTAAACATTTAACTCTTTCTTTTAAAACGTTTTCCTGTTGTTTTAGAGCAGAGTTTTCCTTTTTAAGTTCGGAAATCCTTTTGAGAGAAGTCTTAAGACTAAAACACAACTCATCAATATACATAGAAACCTTGACAGAAATTTTAAAATTACTTACCTCAAATTCACTGTCTGAGTCTGATCCAAAGTTTGAGTCTGAGTCTGATTATACCATCAGACATAAGTTGGCATATTCATCATCACTTTCTTCACACTCTGTATTATTCCAGGTTTTAGCTTTGAGAGTCTTTCAAGACTTTTCATCTTTTCCTTTCTTCTTCTTCAGAAGAGGACAGTTGGGTCTGATGTGTCCCTTTTTCTTACATTCAAAGAAAGCTACATCTTTGTTCGATTTATCATCATCAACAAAGCTTGGTTCGTTGTCTTTGAAAACTTTGTTTCTTTGAGTTGAACCTTCTTCCTTTTCTATTCAGTTTTTGAATCTTCTTATCATGAGAGCAAGCTCCTCATCGTCCATATCATCTTCAGAATCTACATCATAATCATCATTTGATTTTAATGCAATGGATTTCTTACCTTTTGGATCTTCGTCTTCATTAATTCGTTCCACTTCATAAGACTGAAGAGTTCAAACCAGCTCATCGACAAATAGTGGCATGATTCTTTGCGTCTCTCTTATTGAAGTCTTTATGTGATTCCAATCCTTGGAGAGTCCACGCATCAGCTTGTTTACCTTCATGGGATCAGAAATTGGTTGTCCTTGATTTTCAAGACCATTTACAATTTCTGTAAAACGGCTAAACATGTCAGTTATAGATTCTCCAGGTTTCATTTTGAAAGCTTCATATTGACCGAGAAGGATGTTGATTCTGGTCTCTTTCACTCGATCAATTCCTTCATAGGTGATACGTAACCTATCCCAGACTTCTTTTGTTGTAACACAAGAAGATATTATGTTATATTCAGTAGGTGACAATGAACAATATAAAGAATAAATAGCTTTTGCATCAAGAGTTTGTCTCTTGATTATCTCTTCTCGGGTCATTCCGCTGGTCTCAACGGTTTCTTTCCTCTTTCTGAGATAGATGCAACTTTAGGAGTGATTCATTTTTCTACAACGTCCCATTCCAGAGGATCCTTTGATTGAAGAAATGCTTTCATTTTTTTTTCCAGATGTTGTAGTCCTTTCCATCAAAGTACGGAGGTCTGGTATTGATTTGTCCTTCCATTAGCCCTGAAGCTAGCATATTAGCCATGGATCTTTTAGTTTGAAGTAAAACACTTCAAATAAAGTGAATACACGAGCTCTGATACCAATCGATATGGCTAGTAAAAGTACCTAAGGGGGGTGAATAGGTATAAAGAGTAATTTCTCACGATAATCGCACAATACTAGACAGTTGATAGAATTGAGACAATTGCTTCTCGTCAAACAACAATCAAAATAAGACTGAGAGTAGGGAAGAGAAAATTGAACGCAAGGTTTATAGTGGTTCGGCTTATTTCAAGCCTACGTCCACTCTTCTGCACCGACAGCCCACGGCTGGATTCCACAATGAATAAAGAGATGTTACGGCAAAGATCTTTGTTCTCCCTTGATTTCACGGTGTAGAAGATCTACCACACTCCCTCAAGGTATCACTAAGTATAGACTCTCTTTTATAAATACAGTTTTGCTCAATATGAATCGACTAATAATCAGGGAGCTTCAAACTCTGGAATTTCTCTATCGTACATCTACTAAAACAGCTGGAACGTCTTCCTTTTATACTCCTTTATACCATCATACCCGTTGGCACTTACCAAAGGAATTCTTCCAATCTTCCCGTTGGACAGAATCAATTAAGAAGATCATTCGAGCTATTAAAAGAACATGTCAATAGCCTATCAATCATGTTCGCCCATACAATCAGGATCTTGGTTTCCAAGAATAGAACATTCCAAGAGTATTTCATCAATCATCGGATCTTCAAACAATCTTGATTTCGAATAAAAGAATCCGTTATATCATATCCAGCCAAGAGATCTTCTCCAGTGGATAAGACCAAATCCTCAACCAAACACTTTAGCTCTAGATCGTCTTCGTTGCTGGATTAGAAACTGTCAATGAGAATAGTCTTGAGTCTTGAGTCTTGAGTCTGGTGATCTGAAGGTCTTCAAACTCTAAATAGAAGGGTCTGCAATGCTCCAGACTAGACTGATAGAAATGTTTTGTTAGCTTCAAAATATTTTGGAAAGATTTCTCTAACACTTTTGTAGCCCAGAGTCCCCCTCTTTATTGACTTGGCGTGTTTTTGTAGCCCGGTGTCCTTTTAAATTGACATGGTGTGCTTTCGTAGCCCAGAGTCCTTTTATATTGACCTGGCGTGCTTTCGTAGCCTAGAATCCCTCTTTATTAACCCGGCGTGCTTTCGTAGCCCGGTGTCCTTTATATTGACCTAGCGTGCTTTCGTAGCCCAGGGCCCATCTTTATCGACTCTGCATACTTCCGTAGCCTGATGTCTATTTATATTGACCTAGTGTGCTTTCATAACCTAGAGTCCCTTTTAATTGACACTCGATGGAGTTGTCCCCAAAGATTTTTCCTAGATTGCAATGCTGGGCGACTGAGAAATGGTTCGGGTCCTAGCCAAGCAAAACCTCATTTAGGCGACCGTAGAATGGTACGGGTCCTAGACAACATTTATTGCTCTAATAGGCGACTGTAGAATGGTACGCGTCCTGGAAAAGCAACCTCCCCATTTAGGCGACCGTAGAATGGTACGGGTCCTCAACAACACATATTCTTTATCTAGGCGACTGTAGAATGGTACGGGTCCTAGAAAGTGAATCTCTGTTTAGGCGACCGTAGAATGGTATGGATCCTAGACAAAACCTATCTCCTTATTCAGGCGACTGTAGAATGGTACAGGTCCTAGACACAACCAAACACTGTCATACTAGGTGACTGTAGAATGGTACGGGTCCTAGGAAAGCAGTCTCTTTGCAAAGCAATGTTACTATTCTGGGCAACCGTAGAATGGTACGAGTCCTGGACATGTAACACCAACTATCTTGAATCACTCTACCATCCTTGAAGGTAAGTCATTCCAGGTAAGTCTTTTATCATATGCATTAGCATTTTCATACATCATATAAGTTGCATCAAAAAAATGGAATTCATTTTCCAACAAAAATCATCCATGGCATACACATAACCAAAATTTAGGTCTCAAATTACCTTTAAAGGCAACCTCTACGAGCTCACCTTCAAAGAGGGGCAGCTGTTGACACCTAAATTTTGAGCAACCCATTTAGTCATTTATTGCATAAAAATTAGGGATTAATTTTTAACCCCTAAGAAAAAATATTATTATTCAATTGCATAGCATATAATTTTTTTAAATGCATTTATTTTTAATTTACATGTTTTGCATTTTTTATTATTTATTTTATTTTTATTTTTAGGATTGGTGGTGGATGGGTTCGAATAATATTTATGAGCTCTAGTTCGGCAGTTGAGCTAAGCCCATGAAAGGAGAAAATTAATCCAAGCCCGTCGTTATTTTTAATTGATTATCTTGTGAAAAATTAAGATTTGATGCGATATTATGATGATTTTTGAAAATTAAGAAAATCGCATTGTAATCTTATTTTTATCAATAGATGATGAAATTAGGGGTGAATATTCATGAGATAGGGATTTTTGTGATGAAGAGGTTATAAGCAATATTCGTGAGATGGAAATATTAACAAAAAAGATCACGTTTTGTTTCGCCTATAAAAGGATGCATACGGAGTTCAATCGGGGGAGGCTTTTTTGGTTTTTTTGGCAAATTGAAAAGAAAAGAACACAAAAGTCAAAAGTGAAAGAGGAGAGGGAAGCCGTCCGTGGAAGTCTCGAGAGAAGGAGAGAAGGACAAAAAGCGAGGAAAGTGTGTGGCTGCAGAGGAGAGAGGAAGGGGAAAAGTAAAAAAAAAGGAAAATTTTTTCTTGTTCATCTTCTTCAGCGATGCTTTCCTAGTGTCCCCTTCACCAGCACGTCTCCTTCCTCATGTTCGGTTGATCATCGGCGTGACCCGCACTTAAGGACACCTCGTCGCTTAACCCGACGACCCGTGAAGCTCCGCCGAGCCTCAGCTTGTCCCCGAAGCCCTGCATCAACGATCACAGCAGATCACCTCCCCGCCGGACACCGCACCGCGCCATCACCACCCTCTACTCAGTCCCCGCACCCGCTCGGGGCCTGATCTATCGCACCGGAGCGCCGATCTCACCCCCCTGACTTGCTGCTGACCCGCGACGCTAGGCCCAGATCCGAGCTCCCACACGCCCGAGTGACGATCAACCACGCCGCATCTCTCGCTCAACGGCCTGCCCCCTACCCCCAGCTTCAACTATGATGCCTCTACCCGCCGCTTGCCCGCCGCCGATTCCCCCCTCGCCGGACGTTCGCGCCGCTCCGACCTCAACGCCCTCCAATGATCGGAACCGGTACCCGGTGATCGCGGGCACAAGCAAGCCGTGTTTGGGAAGAAAAAGAAGAAAGGAAAAAAAAACAAAAAGAAAAAGAAAAAGAAATTAGGTAGTTTTATTTTCTTTTTATATTTACTTTATTCTATTTATTTCTTTTAAGTTTAGTCGTTATTGTGTAAATTTGAAGTGATCTTCATTTCATGAATTTTGTAGGCATTATCCGCAGGTCTTCCCCATAATTATTGTAATTACTAATTTGATCCGTAAGATATCGAATCATTTTTTTAATTATATTAATTTTGGGATTTGTCGATAGTATTTTATGTGTTGAATCAATATAATTATTAACTTGATCCGTAAGAATTCGTATCAGATTTTTAATTATTTTGAACTCTTTGTTGTGATAATTAGGGTTAAGATAATCGTTAATTTGACTTGTGAGACAACAAGTTATTTTTTCGATTATTTTAATCCTTTATTTGATTGAATATCTTGATTGTTTAGATTTAATGTTTAGTTGATAATTGCTCGTTTTGGAGAATCACTAAAAAAATCCGAAAAATATTTGAATTATGATTAAGTTTGTTTTGGAATATTTCTTGTTATCTTGCATATCTAGAATAGGGATTTTATTCCGCATTTAGGAAAATATTTTTTTAAAAAAATGCATTCATTTAGGTTGTTAGTTTTATCATTATTTGAATTGCATGTGAAATTTTAATTCCGAAATTAATATAAAAACGCAAAAAAATCATCATGCATATATCATGTTGAATTAGGGCATTCTTTGCACGTCATTGCATATTAGATAAATTGCATGTTAGATTAAGATAATATCTTAGTTTAAATTAGGATTTAATGTGACTTGATCCTTAGTTTAAATTAGATAGAATTTTAATCTAGCTAGATCATTTTAGCATAAAAATATCAAATGCACGTCATTTAATTTTTATTAGGTTCATTTAATTAGAACTTCATCGTCATTAGACTAAGTCATTTAATAAATGTGGCAAGACATATAACCCGCATACTAAATTGTATGTTGCGTGTCATTTTAGTATGTCATTGCTTCGCATTGCATGTCATTAGAATTAGGTCATTTAGATTGCATTTAATTATTGCATTTCTTCATGTCATATAGTTTAGGTCTTGCTGCCATGTCATATTAGATTATTAGCATGCATCGCATGATTTTCATTAAGAAAAGCGAAAACAAAAATTGGGTAATTGCATGTTAATTAGAAATCATATCTAGGGTTGTTGATATGGATTTTAATTTAACACTGCAGATGCTTGCTTTTGTTGCTTTGAGGTAAGTCCTGCATTATTTAAGTGATTTCTTGAGTGTTAAATTGGTGGTATGCGCACACGTATGATCACCTCACATGTTAGGAAGTTAAATTAAAATCAATTCAATTGCCAAACATTTTTGAAAATGAAATAAAAAGGTACCGAAAGGGCACTAGGATAGTCTGGTGTAACAAAGTCCCCGAACTCATAAATCTCTGGTTCATAGGAGTAAAGTAAATCTCATGTTACTTTACTTGGATTTCTAATCGACCCACCAAAAATAGATTAGTGGCGACTCCTGATTGAAAATCATTTGCATGTTAAGAATTCAAATCTAAGTCGTGAATTGGTATGGGCTTGGGAGAGCCGGAGCTAAGCTTAAAGACTTAGTAATCCATTAACCTAGTTTTAGGCGGTGAACTTGAAAAATAGGTCGCGACAATCCCTCTACTCTCTTAATGACGGTACAATGCACACTTACTACATATCAAAGGAAAACATAAGCTGAGCCACTTTTATTTACATTTTTAGGATGGACATCTCGGATCAGTACAATGAAAAAGCCAAGACTTTTATCTAAACTTGGCAGTAGCTCAAAAAGAGACCTCGACCCTTTATATCGATCATGTATAAACCTCCATCTACAAGTGTCGGCTATCCCAAAAAGTCAGCTCCCCCTCCTCACGCGGGCCATCACACCCGTCCTGGTGCATCGGGCGGTGGCGGTGGCAACATCCCTCGTATCACTCCGTCATGGCAGATGTAGACCGACAAGAACTCTTGGATGGCCAGGCCTCCAGCCAAACCCACATCATACATAACCAGCACCCGAACCCATATGAACATCAGACCAGGGATGGTGACACAATCAAGCTCCGAATAATCGACCTCCATGTCAAATGGAAGGCCGTAAAAAGTACCCCGCATGACCGGAGTGAGAGGCATTTGTCTAATCTAAAATGTTGGTCCCCCAAAGGGGTGAGTACAACCACTCAGCAGGTAAAGGATCTAATCACTACTCAATTATAGGCAAAGGATATTTATTCTTTATCAGCTGTCTATAATCAATACACTGACGCATCGACCCATGCTTCTTTTTCACAAACAAGACTGGTGCACCCTGTGACACCCCAAACCCTTCGCAGGTCGTCACCAGTGCCAATGTTACTCCTTATTACCTTTCTCCTTAGAAGATGTGTCGTAATTCATAGACACAATATATATAAACAAAACGGTCCAAGCGCGACTCATTAGCGGAAGCAATTTAAAACATCACCATCTCTCCCCTTACCAACCATGATACAAATACACACCACTAAACATCAGGATTTTATAAACAAGCGACGACACTTTATTTACATATTCTTTCAGGATGGGACTTCTTTTCGGGTCGGTACATAACAAGGAAAAGCTAGAACTCAGCCATGTCCAGCCTAAAATCTTAAAAAGAACCATTGACCCTCTAAATCACACGTGTATAATCCCCCATCATAAGTGTCGGCTACTAACTCCGAAAAAAAAAACACAACCCCTACTCATCGCGCCCAGGTCTCACACCCAGTCCGGTGCGTCAGGCGGTGGCGGTGGCAACATCCCTCCCATCACCCCATCGCGGCGAACGTGAACAGAAACAAACACTTGAACGACTGGGCCCCCAGCCAGGCCTATGTCGTACATGACAAGACAACGTAAGCGTATGTAGGTGAGTCCGGGCATGGAAGGACAGCCGAACTCCTCACACTCTACCTCAACATCGGACGGTAACTCGTAAAATGTACCCCGCATGATGGCAGGAAGCGGCATACTGCTAATTTGAAATGTTATCCCCAAAAGGGCTGAGTACAACCACTCAGCAGATAGGGAAAATCCAATAACAACTCAATGCATCAAGCAACTCATACATGCATTGCAGGCGTTACTTACCCTGAAACCATGCGCACACTATCATGCATCATTATCATAGTCTTAACACGTACAAGTGCATCATCATATCAAGTATGTATATCACCATATCATATCATCATGCATATCATCATGCACATCATCATGTATATCATCATCACCATGCATATCATCATGCATATCATCATGTACATCATCATCACCATGCATATCATCATGCATATCATCATTTTATTTATCTCATCATTTTATTTATCCCATCGAGCAAAGACTTCCTAGGCTTCCGGCATTCAGCCTCCCAGGCCACCGGGCATCTGACCCCCTACATTCCGGGCATCTCGCATCTCAACTAGCATCACGAGGCATTCCATTCAGGCAGAAACCTCCAACAGGGCTTCCGGCATTTACACTCCCTGGCCGGGCATCCTGCACCCCAATCCTGGCATCGCGAGGCATTCCCTTCGGGCAAAGACCTCTGATAGGGCTTCCATCCCCCCACATTCCGAGCATCCTGAATCTCCTAGGGAAGTTCGACAATGTATCTCTATACATTCCGAGCATCATCCGCCATCACAACTATCTCCTCATTTACCATCATCCATGTTTACCAGTATTTTAATCTCATTTTAACATGGCACATGGCATGATCTCAAACAAATCATACTAGGCATGACATTCACACATGGATTGATTCAACGCCATACATATGCCAAGACTTTATCACATATGCATCTCAATTCAATGTCATATACATATCAAGGCTTTACCACATATGCAACTCAATTCAATATCATAGACACATCAAGGCTTTATCACTCATGCAACATGAATTAATGGAATTTATGGCCAATGAGATAATCCATTTCATTTATTTATTCATTTATTTATTCATTTATTTATTTATTTATTTATTTATTTTAATAACTATAAATTCCCAAGATTATCAAAATTCAAGAAATTTTTAAACCAACCTATAGGATAATAATTACTTGCAAAATTCATGGCCAAATTGAATTTTTACAAAATCTCATAATTTTCCCAAAACATCCTATGCTTCTCAAATTAAACCAGAATGCAAGGTTTCCAAATAAATTCAATTAAAATATCCATATGGCCTCAAAAATTATAAAATTTTACTGGATTATAGCCAAGACATTTTCGTACAACTTTCATGCAGAACTCAAAGCTAGATTACTTATATATTATTTTATTCAACCTCACGAATCTTCTGGACCCGTTACCGCATCGTCCAGTGCCTCCATCTCCGAAATATTAAGATTTCACCCACCTATTATCTTTCGTTTTCTCTGAAATTTGGATATGTTATGTGTCAAGGTGTCCTTTACAAGTTTCATGAAGAGATCTAGGTCAAATAACTAGAGTATAGTCATCATTTAGATCCTTGAAGTCTCGGGTGTCTCGGAACACATCATCAGAATCATTGTCTTGAAGATCTAGTCGATTGACCAAGCTATACTTGTTCTTTTCTCTTCAAATTTGAGTATGTTGTAGTTTAATACGTTCCCTACAACTTTAATGAAGAAATAAAAGTAACATTCTCAACAAAAACCAACATGCAACCATGAATCCAGCAAAAGGTCAGTAAGGACTCTCCAAATCTGTGGTCTCCGTAAGATGAGACTTTAACCCCACAAGCTCCATAATTTTCCACGAAATTTCAGTATGTTATAGTACAAGATGTTAGCTACAAATTTCATGAAGACATCAAAGCCAAAATCGGACTCCAAACACACATGCAACCTCAAACAACTTACTGACTCACACAACCCGAGCAAGAACAGTCACACGACTTGAGAACAAGCCAACCATACCACGGTTTTTCCCACTTAAAATACCCAAAATCTAACATGCAAACAACATACAAGCATGCAAGAGAAGCTAGAGGACTCCCACTTGCCTCTAGGATGGACGAACGATGGCGTACGGCAGTGAACACGGCGGCACACGGCGGTTCCCTCCTCCTTTCTCTCTCGGCCGCTCCTCCTCTCTTGCACAACTCTCTCTCTCTCTCGCACACCTCTCTCTCTCTCTCTCTCTCCTTGGGCGAACAAAATGGCCGGTCACCCTCTCTCTCTTCCTTCTTATACCCCCCCTAGAGCTCATCATTTGTAATGATTGTTTTGCCTCAACCATGGCCAATGCATGGCCTTCCCCTTTGCCACTTGTCACATTGGATTTTGAATTAAATTTGGGCTTCTTGGGCTTGGGCCATCCGGCCACTTCTTGGGCCTCCTCTTGGGCCAGTCGACGGCTCACTTGTGAGCTTTAATGGGCCGGCTAACTTGGTCCATTAAAGTTCCACTCTTGGGCTTAAGGCCCAATCGAATTCGACCTTCTTTTTCCCTCTTTTTTTTTTTTTTTTTTTTTTTTTTGAATCTCTTTCTATAAATATTTTTAAATTTCCATTTTCATCTTGGCCAAAGTCTTGGGATATCTTGTCTATTGAAATTTATAAATATTATGGCCAAGCATAGATTATTAATCTATCAAATTTAAATTTTCACAATCATATGCACAAATCATCTCAATAAAAAGACTAATGACTAAAGCATAAGCCAAGAGAAATTTTATCACCTAATTAGGATCTTTAACACACCTTATGGCTTGTCATAGAATTTTGGGATGCCACAATTCTTCCCTCCTTAGAGAATTTCATCCTCGAAATTCAAACACCACTCGCGCCTTCTTGAAACAAATAAGGGTACTTTCCCTTCATTTGATCCTCACTTTCCCATGTGGCTTCCTCCATATCATGATGTCGCCATAATATCTTAACCAATGGGATCTTCTTGGTCCTAAGAATTTGCTCCTTTTGGTCCAATATCTGCACAGGTTCTTCAATGTACCTAACTTTCTCATCCACTTTGATGGCTTCATGATCGAGTATGTGACCAGGATCCGGCTGGTACTTCCTCAACATCGATACATGAAACACATCATGCAGATTTCCTAAATTATGAGGTAATGCTAAATGATAAGCTACATCCCCTATCCTTCAAAAGGTCCAACAAATCTAGGGCTTAACTTACCCTTCATCCCAAATCGAGATATTCCTTTCATTGGAGATACCTTAAGGAACACATGGTCTCCTACACTAAATTCCAAAGGTCTTCTACGCCTATCTGTGTAGCCTTTCTGTCTACTCTGAGCTATTCTAAGTCTTTCTCTGATAATATCAACAGCTTCAGTGGTAACTTGTACCAGTTCAGGTCTTGTCAATTTCCTTTCACCTACTTCACTCCAACAAATAGGAGTCCTACATTTCTTCCATATAATGCTTCATAAGGTGCCATGCCTATACTTTTCTGAAAGCTATTGTTATAGGCAAACTCTACCAAATGCAATCTTTCATCCCAATTTCCTTTGAATCAATTACGCAAGCCCTTAACATATCCTCTAATATCTGGATTACTCTTTCTGATTGACCCTCTGTCTGAGGATGAAAAGCAGTACTAAATTGAAGCTTAGTCCCTAATGCAATTTGAAGGCTTCTCCAAAAATTTGATGTAAACCTCGAATCTCGATCTGAAGTAATAGTCATCGGAACACCATGTAAGCGTACCACTTGACTTACATACATGTTTGCATACTTATCCATTAGGTAGTCCATGCGAATCGCTAAGAAATGTGCCAATTTAGTCAAACGATCCACTATAACCCAAATTGAATCATGACTCCTTGATGTCCTTGGCAATCCTTGCACAAAGTCCATCGTTATATGTTCCCATTTCCATTCGG
Source organism: Eucalyptus globulus (assembly GCA_014182545.1). Taxonomy (NCBI): domain Eukaryota; kingdom Viridiplantae; phylum Streptophyta; class Magnoliopsida; order Myrtales; family Myrtaceae; genus Eucalyptus; species Eucalyptus globulus. Next base: position 6,178,836 of record CM024724.1, read on the forward strand.
GAATGTCTAATGGTCTCAAGAGTCCTGCGGGTTTACGATGTTCCGCTTTTACTTGCTGACAAGTCAACATTGAGAAACGTGCTTAGCCGTATCTGCCTTCATACCATTCCACCAAAATTGCTGATGCAAATTTCTGTACATCTTTGTACTACCTGGGTGGATACTATAATTACTCTTATGTGCCTCCGACAAAATTTCCTTCCTCAATTCCTCATTGTCGGGAACACAAATTCGTCCTTGACATCTTACTATTCCATCATTAGAGATTTGAAATTCTGATCTTTTTCCTAAAGATACAGCATCTTTCACTTTCAAAATCTCTTGGTCAAATTCTTGCAGAATTTTAGGGTGCGTTGGTAACGTTTCTGTTCTTTTTTTGTTCCGGGAACAGAAACAAAAAAAAAAGTGTTTCTGTTCCGAGAAACAGTTTTTGAACAAAAGAACGCATTTGGTAAGTGTAAAAAAAAATTGTTCTTGGAATAGAAAAAGAACAGAAACACGTTTGGTAACTGCAGTCAATTTATGTTCCTAGAATAGAAAAAGAACAGAAACACGTTTGGTAAACGACAAAAAATTTATGTTTCCAATTTTTTTTTTTAAAAAAAAGCTTTTATTTAATAAAGTTTAAACTTAATATTGAATTCTCATTCCTATGAAATGCTCATTAATTTTATTTTGTTCATGGTGAGTGAAGACAAACATTTTATATGGGTGATCATATGGCATATTTCGTAAAAAAATTTGTAAGTAAAGTTTGTATCAAATTTTTTTCAAGTACTTTTTAATTTTTTAGTTTTAAAGCATGAGTAAATGAGTGAGTTTGGACTAAATAACTTGATTTATAATGCGAGAAAAGAACCTAGAATAAGCCGGTAGGCAGAAACTCAAGTTACAAGTAAACAAATGATGATTAGAACTATGTTATAGAAAGATATCTCGAGACACCACATGCATTGTACGAGGAGGAAAAATTCCACCAAATAAGAAATTTTACCCATTGCCAAATAAGAAATTCACAGAAAAAGATATCTACATTTTTTAATGAGTGCCATTGCCAAACTTTTAGTAAGAAAACATATCTAACAAACTAAAAGCTATTCGGTTTGTACACAAAAAACGTTTGAAGGTGCATAGTAAAGGCTGAAGCTATCAGAATTGAATGCAATTAACTAATTCATCCAATGCAAACAGAGTTTAATGTTTCATGTGCTCACATGTCACTTTCTAACTTTTTCTGCATCAGATGGAAAAAAGAGTGATGGTCCACATGGATTCCAACTTCGTTAGATATGTCTTCTTATGAACAAGGTGATCAATAAGACAGATACACCGCCACCAAGTCCTCTTGATAACTTGAGATGACGTCAATGCTCTTACAATTCTGTGCCATAATCTTTCTCTACACCTAATCTTGACTAAAGTTGCAAAGATAGACAACTAGAAAACAAAAAGCCCATGACACATGCAGGTCAATATGCTGGAGTCTTTTCATCTACAAGCTCAAGCAAAGTAAAAACAAACCCAAGTGGGCCGTTTGAATCAAGAATAAGGAATCCATATCCAGGAAACTATAAACCACTGAACTCATCAACATGAAATGCTTCCTTAAGCAGCAAATTTAAGATGAATCAATAAATAGTAATAATCTCTCTGCTGGTATGATGACATTTGATTAGAAATCTTTTCTCATTTTGTAGAACCAGGACCCGTGCATATCAGCTCCACGTGTGCTCATTTGCTTGAAAAATTGCAGACCGCAATTTCTACTAAATCATAATCAATAGTCTGGTACTCTCGGTGATAAGAAAGATCATAAGCAATTAAGTTTGGATTAAAATAAAATTTCAGCCCTGTAAAGGCAATTATACAACCCTAAGCATCAATCACCATGACATCTAAAACCTAAGGTGTTGCTAATACCCACAGCAGCACAACAAGTGCCCCGACAAAGAAGTATGTCAAAGAACTTCGATGAAAAGATAGTCCACGCATCTTCGGAGGCTTCTGCAACATACAAAGTATCGTATCTCTCATAGACCAGCTCCAGTAAACTGCAGCTTCTTGAACAGCACGCCAAGGAGCCAGAGACGACGATCGAATCGTCCTCGGATTAACAAGGTCGTGAAAGGAACAAACGGGGTCTAAGTAGCTAATCAATGTCATGGACTCAGATTGGAGATGATGCCAGTTAAATACCCATAAATTGTAGCCCGGCACATAACACTCCTGAGCATCGAATCCAATTTCCATAACACCTCCCAAAATCAGATGCAAGATGCCAGTGAACAATGCCCGACATCAATTTGGGATCCCGGTTCAACCATTAAAGGCAGGTGCCATAACTCTCACTGTCAGGATGAATCAGAGTCAAAGCCCACTCATCAACAGCATCAGAATGCTTAATACCAAACACAAACTCGACCAACGCATTCCGATTCGTTGAGCTTCTTCTCTTCCTCTACACTAAAACGTCCATCCCGGACACATTTCAGCTTCCTCCGCACAAATTAGTCCGGTTTCGAGACGAATACCCATCGAAACTTCAATTCCATACCCAAAAAGGAGCTCGAGCTCGGCAGAGCAACTGCAGCGAGCAACGCTCGCTTGAGGCTCGACCGAGCGTCGGGTGGTGGTCGGCGAAGGAGGCAGGTCGCCGAAGCCCTCTTCGATTGGAGATGGAGGAGCAGCAGCAATTACCTGGACTCGGAAGCTTCAGCCGGTTGACGGAGCACCACCTGTCGGCGCCGGAGAGTGAGCGGAGTGGGGAGGCGCCGGAGAGTCGCCGGAGAGTCCGCCCGAGTGGGAGGCGCCGGAGAGGGGAGACGTCGGGGGAGAGCACGAACGAAGCGGAGGGCACGAATGAAGGACCTCCAGAAGTGTTCCCGTTTTGTTTCTTAAGTTTTGTTTTTTTTCGGTTTGCCAGAAGTGTTTCTGGATTCCATAAACAAGTTTTTGTTGTTTCTAATTTTTGTTTCAATTCTATTCCGAGAAACGAAAAAACAAAAAAAGAACAGAAATGCAAACAAACGCGTTTGTTCTTTTTTTTGTTCCCCGGAACAAAAAAACAAAAAATCTATTTATAAATAGAAATAAGAAATGAAAACATGCAGGCCCTTAATTTTCTGGATAATTTCAGGTTCAATCCTTAATGCACTAAGCATACCAGTAAGACAATCCATTTCCAATTTAAATTCTGAATTTGCTACAGATTCTAACAGTTCCTATTCTACCATCCTTAAACTAGCTATTTCCATAGCTGACTTACGACTAAGAGCATCTGCTAGTCTATTCGATTTTCCCAGATGATATTTTATCTCACAATCATAATCCTTCAACAACTCCATCCACCTCCTTTGTCTCATGTTCAACTCCTTTTATGAGAACAGATACTTTAAACTTTTATGATCCGTGTAAATCTCAAACTTCTCTCCATACAAATAGTGTCTCCATATCTTCAAGGCAAAAACTATAGCTGCTAGCTCTAGATCATGCGTCGGGTAATTCAGCTTATGGGGTTTCAATTGTCTAGATGCATAGGCCACAACTTTGCCATGCTGCATCAACACACATCCCAATCATTTGTGAGATGCATCACTATACACTGTAAAACCATCAGGTCCTGTAGGTATAGTCAGAATTGGAGCCGAAGTCAATTTCCTTTTGAGCTCCTGGAAACTCTTTTCACATTCCCCATTCCACTCAAATTTCACATTCTTTCGGGTCAATTTGGTTAAAGGTCCTGCCAGTCATGAAAATCCTTCAATGAATCTTCTATAATAACCAGCCAGTCCTAAGCAACTTTGTATTTCAGTGGGTGTCGTTGGTCTCGGCCAATTTACTACCATTTCAACTTTTGCCAGGTCTACTGCAATTCCTTTTCTTGACACCACATGTCCTAAAAATATTATGTGGTCCAACCAGAATTCACACTTACTAAATTTAGCATACAACTTATGCTCTCTCAGGGTCTGCAAAACTATCCTCAAATGTTGCTCATGCTCTTTAGGCCCTTTTGAATATACCAGAATATCATCAATAAACACAATCACAAACTGGTCTAAATAAGGCTAAAATATCCTATTCATCAAATCCATAAATGCAGCCGGCGCGTTAGTCAATCCAAATGGCATAACAAGGAACTCATAGTGTCCATAACGAGTTCTAAACGCAGTCTTAGGAATGTCCTCCTTCTTAATTCTCATCTGATGGTATCCCGACCTCAAGTCAATCTTAGAGAAGACCAAACTTCCCTTGAGTTGATCAAATAAATCATCAATTCTAGGCAAAGGATACTTATTCTTAATGGTCACTTGGTTTAACTGCCTATAGTCAATACACAAGCGCATCGATCCATCTTTCTTTTTCACAAACAAGACCGGTGCACCCCAAGGTGAAGCACTTGGTCCAATGAATCCTTTGTCAATCAATTCTTGCAGTTGCACTTTCAATTCCTTCAATTCAACTAAGGCCATCGTATACGGGGCTTTCGATATTGGTCCCGTTCCAAGTATTAATTCAATTTCAAATTCAATCTCCCGCTCTGGCGGCAATCCAGGCAATTCTTCAAGAAATACATCTTGAAATTTGTTAACTACGCGGACTTCCTCAAGTTTAGGCTCCTTCCTGGCATAATTTCTAACTATGGCTAGGTACCCTTGACATCCTTTGTCAAGTAACTTACATGCTTCTATTGTCGAAATAAGAGCTACAGGAAAATGGGTCTGACCTCCTAAAAATTCACAACTAGACTGATCAGGTAAAACGAATTGAACCACTCTTCTATAACAATCCATTCTAGCCCGATACTTACGAAGCCAGTCCATCCCTATAATAACGTCAAAATCATACATAGCCATTACAACCAAGTCTATTTCCATATCCTTTCCTCCCATTGATATCTTACAATTTCCACACACCAGTGTAGACAATACCATATCCTTTAAAGGCGTGGAAACACAAAGAGGCGTCTTAAGAGGCATAACTTCTATCTTATTCAAACATCTATATCTTTCAGACACAAATGAATGCGTTGCACCCGTGTCAAACAATGCGTATGCCTTTTCACCATTAATAAGAATCGTACCTGAGATAACATTTTTGGAAGCTTCCGCTTCCTCCTGGGTGATCGCATACACCCTTCCTTGTGCAGGTGGTCTCTGAGGATTTCCTTGTGGGTTTGACCTAACAACACTATGATATCCCTGTCACACTGAGCCAACACTCACTTGCGACCTCTCTTATGGACAATTTCTCCTAAGATGACCTACTTATCCACAACCAAAGCATTTCTGTTGTCCTGTACAAGGTCCTGAGCCATGTCTCCCATTACACTTCTGACAAATACCAGGCTGATAAGGTGCTTTTCCTATATTCAGACCACTCCTTGCTCCTCCAAAATTTCCAAAATTACTCTTCTTCTTCACATTCCAGGTCTGACCTTGACCAGAATAATGTCTCTTCCCCTTTCTCACATCACTAAAATTCAACGGTTTCTTAAACTATGACCGTTCCCTCAACAGCTCCTGCTCCACTAACTATGCTCTTTCATAAATCTCATTATAATCTCTTATGTTCAAAGGCACCAGTTGCTTTCTAATGTCAGTCCTCAGCCCTTTCAGGAATCTCTTAGCCTTCTCTTCTTGATCCTCGATCAATCTAGGAGCATATCTAGACAATTCAAAAAATCTAGCCTCATACTGATCTACTGTCAACCCTTTTTGTTCTAGCTGAATAAATTCAGTAATCTTCCTATCCTTAGCACAATCAGAGAAATGCTTCCTATTGAAAGCCCTAACAAACTCCTCCCAGTTAGCATCAGTACCTGGTGGAAAGATTATGTCCTTCGAAGCTCTCCACCAAAACATCGCATTCCCCTCCAACTGGTACTCAGCTAAAACTATTTTCTCAGCATCAGTGCAATCCAACAGTTGGAAAATTCGTTCCATTCCATCAATCCATTGCTCCGCCTCCTCAGGACTTCCCATTCCATTAAACTTAAGTGGCTTCAGCTTCAAAAACTGCTCCACTAGTCCTTGAGTACGACGTTCTACTCTGGGCTGTTGCTGTGCCTGCCTCTCCATCAGATTTCCAATATTGGCTAATGCCTGCAGGATGTCTTCCATTCGGGGTTCAGCCCTTCCAGCTTGCACCATGACTTTCCTGTAATTTCCAAGCATTGCCTCAGGAATAATCTGAGACTCACTGCCTCCACTCAAAGCAATTACTATCACTACATAAGTAACATATACATGTTACTGGTACCTAAAAGCAACTCAAAATAAACTAGTAGGGATCTACGAGTGAATACTCATCACCCGTTATTCAATTATTTCGTTTTAGATCATATGGTGTGCATTGTCATCATGTTCCTCAATTTCCAAATGAGGCTCCTTATCACTCCATCTATAACCATTCGTTCTTATACCAAAAAGGAAGGCGGCTGTGACACCCCGAACCCTTCACAGGTCGTCACCAGTGCCAATGTTACTCCTTATTACCTTTCTCCTTAGAAAATGCGTCGTAATTCATAGACACAAAACGGTCCCAGCGTGACTCATTAGCGGAAGCAATTTAAAACATCACCATCTCTCCCCCTACCAACCATGATACAAATACACACCACTAAACATCAGGATTTTATAAACAAGCGACGACATTTTATTTACATATTCTTTCAGGATGGGACTTCTTTTCGAGTCGGTACATAACAAGGAAAAGCTAGGACTCAGCCATGTCCAACCTAAAACCTCAAAAAGAACCCTCGACCCTCTACATCACACGTGTACAATCCCCCATCATAAGTGTCAGCTACTAACTCCCAAAAAAAAAAAAAAAAAACAGCCCCTACTCGTCGCGCTGAGGTCTCACACCAAGTCCGGTGTGTCAGGCAGTGGCGGTGGTAGCATCCCTCCCATCACCCCATCGCGGGGAATGTGAACAGAAACAAACTCCTGAACGACTAGCCCCCCAGCCAGGCCTATGTCGTACATGACAAGACAGCGTACGCATATGTAGGTGAGTCCAGGCACGGAAGAACAGCCGAACTCCTCACACTCTACCTCAATGTCGGACGGTAACCCGTAAAATGTACCCCGCGTGACGGCAGGAAGCGGCATACTGCTAATCTGAAATGTTATCCCCAAAAGGGGTGAGTACAACCACTTAGCAGATAGGGAAAATCCAATAACAACTCAATGCATCAAGCAAATCATACATGCATTGCAGGCGTTACTTACCCTGAAACCATGCGCACACTATCATGCATCATTACTAACACGTACAAGTGCACCATCATATCAAGTATGTATATCACCATATCATATCATCAGCATATCATCATGCACATCATCATTTATATCATCATCCCCATGCATATCATCATGCATATCATCATCACCATGCATATCATCATGCATATCATCATGCACGTCATCATCACCATACATATCATCATCACCATGCATATCATCCTAAATATCATCATTTTATTTATCTCATCATTTTATTTATCCCCTCGGGCAAAGACCTCCGAGGCTTCCGGCATTCAGCCTCCCAGGCCACCGGGCATCTGGCCCCCCATATTCCGGGCATCTCGCATCTCAACTAGCATCACGAGGCATTCCCCTCAGGCAGAAACCTCCGACAGGGCTTCCGGCATTTACACTCCCTGGCCGGGCATCCCGCACCCCAATCCTGGCATCGTGAGGCATTCCCTTCAGGCAAAGACCTCCGACAGGGCTTCGGACCCCCCACATTATGGGCATCCTGAATCTCCCAGGGAATTTCGGCAATGTATCTCTATACATTCCGAGCATCATCCGCCATCACAACCATCTCTTCATTTACCATCATCTATGTTTACCAGTATTTTAATCTCATTTTAACATGGCACATGGCATGATCTCAAACAAATCATACTAGGCATGACATTCACACGTGCATTGATTCAATGCCATACATATGCCAAGACTTTATAACATATGCATCTCAATTCAATGTCATATACATATCAAGGCTTTATCACTTATGCAACTCAATTCAATATCATAGACACATCAAGGCTTTATCACTCATGCAACATGAATTAATGGAATCTATGGCCAATGAGATAATCCATTTATTTATTTATTTTTAATAACTATAAATTCCCAAGATTATCAAAATTCAAGAAATTTTTAAACCAACCTATAGAATAACAATTACTTGCAAAATTCATGGCCAAATTGAATTTTACAAAATCTCATAATTTTCCCACAACATCCTATGCTTCTCGGATGAAACCAGAATGCACGGTTTCCGAATAAATTAAATTAAAATATCCATATGGCCTCAAAAAATTATAAACTTTTACTGTATTATAGCCAAGAAATTTTCGTACAACTTTCATGCAGAACTCCAAGCCAGATTACTTATAGATTATTTTATTGAACCTCGCGAAGCTTCTGGACCCGTTACCGCATCGTCCAGTGCCTCCATCTCCGAAATATTAAGATTTCACCCACCTATTCTCTTTAGTTTTCTCTGAAATTTGGATATGTTATGTGTCAAGGTGTCCTTTACAAGTTTTAGGAAGAGATCTAGGTCAAATAACCAGAGTATGGTCATCATTTAGATCCTTGAAGTCTCGGGTGTCTCGGAACACATCACCAGAATTATCGTCTTCAAGATCTAGTCGATTTACCAAGCTATACTTGTTCTTTTCGTTTTAAATTTTAGTATGTTGTAGTTTACGATGTTCCCTACAACTTTCATGAAGAAATCGAAGTAATATTCTCAACAAAAACCAACATGAAACCGTGAATCCAGCAAAAGGTCAGTAAGGACTCTCCAGATCTGAGGTCTCCGTAAGATGAGACTTTAACCCCTCAAATCTCCATTATTTTCCACGAAATTTCAGTATGTTATAGTAAAAGATGTTAGCTACAACTTTCATGAAGACATCAAAGCCAAAATCGGACTCCAAACACGCATGCAACGTCAAACAAGTTACTGACTCACACAACCCGAGCAAGAACAGTCACACGACTTAAGATCAAGCCAACCATACCTCGGTTTTTCTCACTTAAAATACCCAAAATCTAACATGCAAACAACATACAAGCATGCAAGAGAAGCTAGAGGACTCCCACTTGCCTCTAGGATGGACCAACGACGGCATACGGCGGCGAACAAGGCGGCACACGGCGGTTCCCTCCTCCTTTCTCTCTCGGCCACTCCTCCTCTCTCGCACAACTCTCTCTCTCTCTCGCACACCTCTCTCTCTCTCTCTCTCTCTCTCCTTGGGCGAACAAAATGGCCGGTCACCCTCTCTCTCTTCCTTCTTATACCCCCCTAGAGCTCATCATTTGTAATGATTGTTTTGCCTCAACCATGGCCAATGCATGGCCTTCCCCTTTGCCACTTGTCACATTGGATTTTGAATTAAATTTGGGCTTCTTGGGCTTGGGCCATCCGGCCACTTCTTGGGCCTCCTCTTGGGCCTGTCGACGGCTCACTTGTGGGCTTTAATGGGCCGGCTAACTTGGTCCATTAAAGTTCTACTCTTGGGCTTAAGGCCCAATCGAATTTTGACCTTCTTTTTCCCTCTTTTTTTTTTTTTTTGAATCTCTTTCTATAAATATTTTTAAATTTCCATTTTCATCTTGGCCAAAGTCTTGGGATATCTTGTCTATTGAAATTTTTAAATCTTATGGCCAAGCATAGATTATTAATCTATTAAATTTAAATTTTCACAATCATATGCACAAATCATCTCAATAAAAAGACTAATGACTAAAGCATAAGCCAAGGGAAATTTTATCACCTAATTAGCAACTTTGACACACCTTATGGCTTGTCATAGAATTTTGGGATGCCACACACCCCAAGGTGATGCACTTGGCCTAATGAATCCTTTATCAAGCAACTCTTGTAGTTGCACCTTCAATTCTTTCAACTCGACTAAGGCCATCCTATATGGGGCTTTTAATATTGGTCCTGTTCCAAGCATTAATTCAATTTCAAACTCAATTTCCTGCTCTGGTGGTAATCCAGGCAACTCCTCAGGATATACATCTTGAAATTCATTAACCACTCGAATTTCACCAAGCTTAAGCTCTTCCTTAGTGTAATCTTTAACCATGGCCAAGTACCCTTGACATCCTTTGTGAAGTAACGCACATGCTTTTATTGCTGAAATAAGTGCTATAGATAGGTTGGTCTGACCTCCCAAAAATTCACAACTAGACTGATTAGCAACATGAACTGGATCACTTTCCTATAGCAATCCACCTTAGCCCTATGCTTATGAAGCCAGTCCATTCCTATGATAACATCAATGTCATACATAGCCATTACGACTAAGTCTATTTCCATATCCTTTCCTCCCATTGTTATCTTACATTTTCCACACACCAACGTAGACAATACCATATTCTTTAAAGGTGTAGAAACACAAAGAGACGTCTCAAGAGATGTAGTTTCTATTTTACTCAACTGTTTATATCTTTCAGACACAACTGAATGCATAACACCCGTATCAAACAATGCATATGCCTTTTTATCATTTATAAGGATCGTACCTGAGATAACATTTTTGGAAGCTTCCGCTTCCTCGTGGGTGACCGCATACACCCTTCCTTGTGCTGGTGGTCTCTGAGGATTTCTTGGTAGGTTTGGTCTAACAGCACTCTATTGCCCCTATCGCACTGAGCCAACACTCATTTGCAACATTTCTTATGGGCAATCTCTCTTAAGGTGTCCCACTTGCCCACAACCATAACATCTCAGTCGTCCATTGCAAGGTCTTGGGCCATGTTGCCCATCACACCTTCGACATTCCTCATTTCGATACGGTGCTCTTCCAAAACTTCCAAAATTGCTCTTTTTCTTTGCATTCCAAGTCTGACCTTAACCAGAACAGGGTCTCTTACCCTTTCTCACATCACTAAAGTTCGGCTGTCTCTTAAACTCTGACCGCTCTCTCACTAGCTCTTGCTCCACTAACTGTGCCCTTTCATAAATCTCATGATAATCCCTTATACTCAAAGGCACTAGTTGTTTCCTAATATCAGTCCTCAATCCCTTCAAAAATCTCTTAGCTTTCTCCTCATGATCCTCAATCAATCTAGGAGCATACCTAGACAATTTAGAAAATTTTGCCTCATACTGATCCACTGTCAGCTCTTTTTGTTCCAATTGAACAAATTTAGTAATTTTCTTATCCTTAGCACAATCAAAGAAATGCTTCCTATTAAAAAGCTCTCACAAACTCTTCACAGTTCACATCAATACCTGGTGGAAAGATTGTATCATTCGAAACTCTCCACCAAAACTTTGCATTTCCCTCCAGTCGGTACTCTGCTAAACCTATTTTCTTAGCATCATTGCAGTCTAACAACCAGAAAATTTGCTCCATTCCATCATTCCAATGTTCCACCTCCTTAGGACTTCCTATTCCACGAAACTTAAGTGGCTTCAACTTTAGAAATTGTTCCATTAGTCCTTAAGGGTGACGTTCCGTTCTAGGTTGTTATGCTTGCCTATCCATCAGATTTCCAATGTTAGCTAATGTGTGCAGGATATCTTCCATTCGGGGTTCAGCCCTTGCAACAGAGGCTTTAGCCCTCGATGGATGAGCACTTCTAGCTCGCATCATGACTTTCTTGCAATTTCTAAGCATTGCCTCAGGAATAATCTGAGACTCACTGTCTCTATTCAAAGCAACTACTACTACATAATAAACTACTAGGGATCTACGAGTGAATACTCATCACCCGTTATTCAAGGTTAACCAATTATTCCATTTAATACCCTATGGTGTGCATTGTCATCATGTTCCTCAATTCCCAAATGAGGCTCCTTATCACTCCAATCTATAACCATTGCTTTGATACCAGAACAAGGCGCTGTGGCACCCCCGAACACCTTAGGTCGCCACAGCTACCTATCGTTCCTCCTTGTGAATACCAATTACATCTCTTAGCGGAAGCACCGTAGTTCATAGACCCTTTTTTTTTTTGAAAACATAAGAGTTTTAGTGCAGCTCATAGCGAAATTAAGGACAAGTCTCACCATCCCTCTACTCTCTTAATGATGGTACAATGCACACTTACTACATATCGAAGGAAAACATAAGCCGAGCCACTTTTATTTACATCTTTAGGATGGACATCTCGGGTCGGTACAACCAAAAAGCCAAGGCTTTTAGCTAAACTTGGCAGTAGCTCAAAAAGAGACCTTGATCCTCTATCTCGATCATGTATAAACCTCCATCTACAAGTGTCGGCTATCCCAAAAAGTCAGCTCCCCCTCCTCACGCGGGCCATCACACCCATCCTGGTGCATCAGGCAGTGGCGGCAGCAACATCCCCCATATCACTCCGTCACGGCGGATGTGGACCGACAAGAACTCTTGGATGACCGGGCCCCCAGCCAGGCCCACATCATACATAACTAGCACCTGAACCCGTACGAACGTCAGACTTGGGATGGTGACACAATCAAACTCCGAACAATCGACCTCCACGTCAGATGGAAGGCCGTAAAAGGTATCCTGCATAACCAGAGCGAGAGGCATCTGTCTAATATGAAATGTTGGTCCCCAAAGGAGTGAGTACAACCACTCAACAGGTAAAGGATCTAATCACTACTCAATGCATCAAACAAACAATCATAACATCATAGTAGAGTACATATCATTCATGCACCTAAACATAACTTACATTGCAGCTATGCATATGTCATCATACCATATGTGCAGACACCATCATGCACTCATCATCAAGCATTCATGTATATACCATCATGCCATAGGTGCATATACAACCATGCACTCATCATCAAGCATTCATGCATATTAATGCCTTATGTGCACATACCACCATGCCCTCATGCACATCATATCATATAGCCATGCATACATATCACCATTCCATGCATGATTCAATTTCCTCTTTTTATCTTTTAAAGAGTCACCACATTTTTCTTTCCCTGGACCAGTAATTTGCATCCCACATTTTATCACTCGCACCCAACCTGGCATCACAAGGAACCTCCGGCACACACCTCCAGGCATCCTGACACTCTCGATGACCTCCGACACACACACTCCAGGCATCCGGCACCCACCTCCAGGCACCCCAACACTCCCGGGGCATCGTCGGCTCACACCTCCAATGGTATCCTCATTTATCATAATTCATATCAACATTTGTGTCTCAATATCAACATGGCACATAATGTAATGGCAACAAAGTCAATTTCGGCTTTTGAAATTCGCAGAATCCAGCTTGCACAGTTTTAGAAAACATTTTCATTAAATACCCAAATGACATTAAAAAAATTATGAAATTCAAATATGTGATAGTCAAGACATAAGGACAGATACTTCATCAAGAACACTACACCAAAAGATTCCCATATAGCTCAATACAGAACACGCATCACAGCACTACTAATTCTGTCTGTTCCAATTGCACATTTTTTGCAATATTTTTGGTTAAATAGGAAAATGAACTTCAAAAATTGTGAAATTTAACTATGTGATATCCAAGACCATAAGGTAAACACTTCATGCAGACATAGAAGTCAGATTCGTCCTAGGTGATGAAGTACAGGCGGTTGAAACTTCTGTTCCTAGTACCGAAATTTCCAGATCTAACCATCTCCGTAAGACCACGATTTCACCTACCTATTCTTGTTTTTTTTCTCTAAATTTTTTATATGTTAAACCTCAGGATGCCCTTTACATCTTTTGTTAAGAAATCAAAGTGAAATTTAAACAACAAGATAGCCTTACAGTCCATGCATTCATCAAAGGTAGTTACCCAAATCTCCAGATTCAGTCTTTCCAAAGAATAAAGATTTCACTCACTTATAATTGTTTTTTTGTCCCAAATTTGAGTATGTTATACTCCAAGAAGTCCTTAACAACTTTCATTTAGAAGTCAAATCCAAAATCCAAGTCGAACATCACATGCAAGCCATTAGAACATCTAAGGTCAAGCTGTTTCTCAAGAACAGTTTACTGGACTAGAACCACCACACTTAAAACATCGGTTTTTCACATCCTAAACATCCGAAATTTGTCACCATTCAATCACATACACTAGGCACAACATGCAAGGGTAGATCAAGGATCCCACTTGCCTCTAAACCAAGCAAACAGTAAGCACCACGGCGACGGGACTCAGCGATGCACGACAGACGCACAACAGACGGTCGACGAGCGGCTCTCCTCCTTCCTCTCTTCCTTTCTCCCTTTCTTCCTTTCTTTCTTCTCTTTCTCTCCTCTCTTTCTCTCTTGGACGAACCCCCTCTCTCTCTCTCTCCCTCTCTCTCGCTTAATCCGGCATCATCTTCCCCATCATCATTAGCTATCATTAGGTCATGCATGGAGGACACTTGGCAGCTAAGAGTGAACACATGGCCTTCTTCATGCAAGATGGGCCTCCATATTTGGCTGGGCTTGGGCCAGCCATGGGCCAACAGTAGCTCTCCTTCTTGGCTTCGTGGGCCGGTCGAGAATGGGGTGATGCAATGGGCTAGTTTGGGCCTTTAATTGTCCAACCTATCCTCATCCTATTAATCCACCTAATCCTTAATTATATAAACACCTAATTGGAATTTATAATTCACAAAAAATTTGTGACATATTTTAATAAATTTCAATCCATAATCCCACATGGCCAAAAATAGAATTTTCCTATCAAATAATTACCCACCAATAGCTTGGCCAAAAATCTCAATGCAAGATGTGAATTAGAGCACCCCTAAAGATTGGCAAGGAATTCTAGGATGCCATAGCCTCCCAAAGCTCTCAGCTGGGCTAAGAGTTTGGTTTTTGCTCCTTGAACCGAGGGACTACTCGAGCGGCTGAAACAACACAGGATGGACGGCAACAGTTGCAGAGGCCTAGGCAAGCAACAACGGAATCTCCGACGGCTTCGACGGCTTTGAACGGTAGCCAAGCAAGTTGCTAGAATAGCGGCGCTAGACCACGGGATGGTGAGGATGAGTGGACGAGCAGACGGCGCTGGCTCGAGCACTTGCGGGCATGCGGGTAGCGACGACGGTGGAGCTCCGGCTAGTCGATAGGTAGAGGAAGCTACTGGTTGGTTTTCTCTGTAATTCTAAGCTCTCAAAATGGACAACAATAGATAAAAGTGGGCTACAAGGAGGGAAGAAGAAGCTGCTGGCTAAAGGGGGCCACCATTTGGTCACAAATATCCCATTTTCATCCTCACACATGCCCCACCAGCCACCACCTTCAATCCTCAGCCATTTGCCGACCAAAACTTCCCCAACAATTCATTGAAGAGGTCTAAAATGTTGCTCCCCCCTTGGCCTACGAATGTTGGACCACTTCCCTCCAAACCCACTTCAATTCTCCTCCAAGATGCCCACACTTGAATTCACATTTTTCCTCGTCAATTTTTCCAACTTGAATTCGAAAAATGCGACAAAAAACGGTCCCTCGAATTTTCCAATCCAAAATGGCCCTACTTTGATTTTTTTCCAAAAATCCTGGTTTGTAGAAAAATTTTCGGAGGGTGAGTCAACGTTCCTAAAATGAATCGTGACATGACAAAACTTTCAATATTTGAAATCGGGTTCAAATTCATGGTTAATTTCAATCTTGCGCAATTTTAACGTGACTTAACCTATCGGGTAGCTTTTAGGAATTTTTAGTGCCATTAACCCCTGGTTGATTATTTTCAAGCCACATTGTACATCTTTAACACATTGACGACTCTTGGTTGTTGTGAAAATCTCAAAATTTCAAATACGGACATAAGGTACAAAAATGACAGAAAAATCGATCTAGTAACGTTTGATAGAAATTTTGCAATTCGGTGGAATCACCCGCACATTAATCACATACCTCTATAGAATCGACCTATCTCCAATTTCTGATCAATTTTGACAGTGCTGTAATGAGTCTTGCAAATTAGCACAATCGAGTAGTCAATTCCCGATCGAATTCTCATGTCTATTGCGTTTAGATTCCTTAACGGCTTAACCCACTAGACTAGTTATCTCGTGAGTGGCCAACTTAGAGAAAATAACTATAGGCGCGTTGATGAAAAGCCCTACTTATTCAATTAAAAACGGAACCTGAAATTTAGGATGTCATAACTCTTCCCCTCTTATAAAAATTTCGTCCTCGAAATTTAAACTATTACAAATCTTCAAACAAAAAGGTGGGGGTATTGTCATCTCATCAAATCTTCACTTTCCTAAGTTGCTCCTTCAGTAACGTGGTATTGCTAGACCACTTTAACCAACTTGATCGTCTTGATGCGTAGAATCTGTTCTTTTCGATCCACAATCTAAACTGGTCTTTCCACGTACAACACCATGTCGTCCATGTCTAACTCTTCAAAATTCAGCATGTGGATCGGGTCGATCGACACGTGAAAGACGTCATGCACTTGCGCCTATCTCGGTGACAATGCAAGACAAAATGCTAAGGTCCCTATTCTTTCTAGAATCTCAAAGGGACCTACGTACCTCGGACTCAGCTTCCCTTCTTGCCAAAGCACGAAGTACCCCTCATTGGTGACACCTTCAAAAAGACGCACTCACCAATTTGAAATTCCAATTGTTTTCGACGCTTATCAACGTAGCTTTTCTGGCGGCTCTAAGCGATCTTTAATCTATGTCTGATAACAACAACTACATCCCCTGATTACTGGACTAACTCTGGGCCTGTGATCTTTGGTTCTTCGATCTCATCCTAACAAACTGGCATTCTACATGCTTTGTCATACAACGCTTCAAAAGGAGCCATCCGAATGTTCTATTGGTAGCTGTTGTTGTAGGCAAACTCGACAAGATGAAGCTGTTCCTCCTAGCTTCCCTTGAAATCCAACACACATGCTCTCAGCATGTCCTCGAGAGTCTCAATCGTCCTCTTAGATTGGCCATCTGTCTGAGGATGAGAGGTCATACTATACTATAGCTTCATTCCTAAGGCGATCTGCAAACTTTTCTAGAAGGCAATTGTAAATCTCGAGTCTCAATCTGATGTAATCATCACCGACACTCCATGCAAACGAACAATATGATGCACATATAACTCTACATGCCTGTCCAAATCAAGGTCCTTTCGTACGGCGATAAAGTAAGCCGACTTCGTCAGTTTATCAACCACTAACCAAATGGAATCATTACCCCTTTGACTCCTTGGTAAGCTAGTCACAAAGTCCATTGTGATATGTTGCCATTTCCACTTGAGAATCTCGAGAGGTTGCAGAAGTCCTCCCAGCTTACAATGATATGCCTTCACTTGCTCACATGTCAAATACTTTGCAACATCCTTGGCGATGTTCGCCTTCATACCGGACCACCAATAATATTGATGCAGATTCTGATACATATCCGTACTGCATGGATGAATGCTGTAACTGCTATGATGAGCTTCTAACAAAATCTCTTCTTTAAGCTCTACATCATATTGTACACACAATCGTCCTCAGAACCTTAGTGTTCCATCTTCAGAAATATGGAAATCAACATTTCTTCTATCAGTATCCTCTTGCATGATTTTCTGCACTTCTGGCTCAATTTTGAGGGTAGCCATAAGATTTGAAAGGTGGCCTACCTCAAATATGAAAACTGTTCGCGCTCTCTCAAGTAAAATCCATTCCTTGACCATCATTTATGCAACTAAAGACTTCCGACTCAGTGCATCTGAGACTTTATTAGCCTTCCTAGGGTGATACAAAATATCACAATCATAATCTTTTAGGAGTTCCATCCAGCGATGCTATCTCATATTCAACTCCTTCTGAGAGAATAAGTACTTGAGACTCCGATGGTCTGTAAAGATCTGGAATCTTTCTCCACATAAATAATGTCTCCAAATCTTCAAAGCAAAAATAATTGCTGCAAGTTATAGGTCATGCGTTGGACAATTCAGCTCGTGAGCTCTCAACTGACGGGATGCATATGCAACAACTCTGCCATGCTGCATTAACACGCTACCAAGTCCTCATACGATGCATCATTGTAGATCTTGTATCCTCCAGGACCAAATGGTATGGTCAGCACAAGTGTGGTGGTTAGCTTCTGCTTAAACTCTTGAAAACTACACTCGCACTTATCTGTCTATGCAAACTTCTCTTCTTTCATCAGAAATCGAGTCATTGGTGAAGCTAAAGCCGAAAACCCTTCCACAAACCTTCTGTAGTACCTTGTCAAACCCAAAAAGCTTCTGATCTCTATCGCAATCATCAAACTTGGCCAGTTGATGACTACTACAATCTTGGTCAAGTCCAAGGAGATTCTTTTGCTTGAAATCACGTGACCTAGGAAAGCAACACGAGTCAACCAAAACTCGCACTTGCTAAACTTGACATACAACTCATGATTTCGCAGTGTGTGAAGCACCAATCTCGAATGCCTTCCGTGCTCCTCTGGACTTCTTGAGTACACCACAATATCGTTGATGAACACGATCACAAACTAATCCAGGTACTCTTTGAACACTCAATTCATCAAATCCCTTCTTTTAAGCCGAGAGCTTGCGCGGCGAGAATAGGGGAGAGAAAAGAGAGTTGAAAAGTCGAAGAAAAAAATAAACAAAAAAATAAAAGGAGGTTGACAAGTCAACAATGGGAGGAAGAAAAAGGGCGATGCTCAGCAGAAAAGAAATAGAGAGCCCGAGAACTCGTGCACGCAAAAGAAAAAGGAAAGAAAGAAAAGGAAGTTAAAGAAGACAAAAAGAAGGTTTCGCACGTGCTTGTCGTGGACACGTTGCCAAGCCAGAGTTACTCCTATCCGTGGCGGCTAGTAAGTATTCACGCCTCTTGTTCATCCAATCAAAGTATTTTTCAGGTTTATAGCTCAAATTCTGAATTTTGGAAAAATCAAGCCACGGAATCCAATTTTTGAGTTATGGGGCATTGGGATTTCATGGAAATGGAGATTTATGGCGTTGTAGAGTCATGGGTTACGATGGAAGTCATTTTGGTGCAACAGTTTTGTTGAAGTGAGATTTTAGGGTTTTGAGGGCGAATGCAAAATGAGTGGAAGGGAGCTAGGGCAAAAGAAGAAGCAAAAACAAAGAAACTTAAAAACAGCAAAAGCCACAAGCCGAGGCACAAGGACCACGACCCTAAAAGGACACAAGCACTAGCGAACTAGGAAATACAGTGCTTCTGTCAAAAATAAGAGGATCAAAACCCCAAGCTCGTTGAAGCCTTCTGTCCCTAGGAGTGTCCGAAACCTTGCTGTAAGTCAGCACTTTATCTTTGACAACTTAGATGAGGTGATCCTTCATAGTAGCAACCTCAGCACTTCACCCCGAAAGATGATTGCATTCCTTTTCTTATAAATAAGATGACACAAGGTGCCAAAGGAAAATTGGGCAATGGAGTGAAAGAAATCCTTGCCAGAGAGAAATCTCAAGGCCCAGTTGATGATCTCTGGCCAAGGTCTATTGCGCCAAGGCAGATTACATCTCCCTGCCCAGAAATAAACAAAAGTCGCGGGTACATGGCATTCAAAAAACATATGATTGTCGTGACCAAATTTTCGGGTGTGAACCACCTAGGGTTTAGCTAATGGATTGTTAAGCCTAAACTTAACTTAAGCTCTCCCAAGCCTATACAAATTCGTGACTTAGATTCAAGTTCTTAACATGCAATTGATTTTCAATTAGGAGTTGCTACTAATTTATTTTTGGTGGGTCAATTAGAAACCCAAGTAATGGGGGATTTACTTTACTTCTATAAACCAGAGATTTATGAGTTTGGGGACTTGATTACGCTAGATTTCTCTAACGCCCTTTCGGTACCTTTCTTTTTATTTTTAAAAATGTGTGGCAAGTAGTTTGGATTGATTTTAAATTTATTTCCTTAACATGTGATGTGATCATGCGGGTGCGCAATTCACCAATTTTACACCCAGATA
>CM024724.1:6198831-6343936 GCA_014182545.1 Eucalyptus globulus
CTTGAGCAAAAGGGTGGTGTGCGCAACTACATCAAGCAGTTTTCGGAGTTGCTACTCCAAATCCCTTCAATGAACGAGATTGAAGTGTATCACCAATTCATGAGTGGTCTCAAACCATGGACTAAGCAAGAGCTAAAGTGGTGCAACGTGGGAGATCTCATGACGGCCATGACTATGGCCGAATCGCTCGTGGAATACAAGGTGCCTTCTATATCCTGATCAGACACGTGTCTAAGGGACAAAGTCATTGGTAGGGGAGATCAGGGGAGATACAACTATTGGAGAAAACTTCCTTGTGTGTTTTAAAGATGACAAAACGTTTCTATCAGTCTAGTCTAAAGACTTGTAAACTCTTTAGTCAAAGTCTGAAGATCGCCAAACTGCCAGACTTAAGATTCAAACTCTATCCTCATTAATAGTTTCTAGACCGTTGAAGAAAACTTATCCAGAATTGAGTATCTTGTTAAGGATTTGATTATATCGACTGAAGAAGATCTCTCGACTGGAGATAGCATCTTGGAATCTGATATTCGTTTTGATTTCAATTCGGATAATTTAGATCCATTGATTGGCAAAGCATACTTGGAAGGTTCTACTTATGGAAACCTAGATCCTGATTGTATGGGTAAGCAGGATTGGTGGGTTATCGTCATGTTCCTTAAATAACTCGAAATCTCCTTAATTGATTCTGTCCAACGGATAGATTGGAAGAATTTCTTTGGTAAGTGCCAACGGGTATGAAGGCATGAAGGAGTATATAAGGAAGCTGTTCCAGTTAATCAAGTGTGTGCGCGATAGAAGAATTCCAAAGTCTGAAGCTCCTTATTCTTTGTCAATTCAATTGTTGAGCGAAAACTTGTACTCAAAAGAGCATTTATACTTCTGTGAGACCTTGAGGAAGTGTAGCAGAGTCTCTACACTATGGAATTAAGGAAGAGAAATATTGTAACGACTCTTTTGATTCATAGTGAAATCCAACCGGAGGGCTGTTAATGCGGAAGAGTTGACGTAGGCTTGGATTAAGCCAAACCACTATAAACCCAGGGTTCTTATTCTCTTCTCTAAGCTCTTTACTTTGATCGTAACCTTGTTTGATTATTAGAGTCTAATTTCTTTTTCTTAATCTATTGCTAAACAGAATTGGTTTAAAAGCGAAATCATTTTATTTACATTGCGAAAATTTGTTTTCGCACCTATTCACCCCCTCTAGGTGCTCGTACTAGCTTTCATAATTGGTATCAAAGCTTGTGTACTCATTTAAGTTGAAGTGTTTTTACTTCAGAGTTAAAGATCCATGGCTAGTATGTTGGCTCCAGGTCTAGTTGAAGGACAAAGCAACACCAGACCACCATATTTTGATGGAAATGATTACAGCATATGGAAAAACAATATGAAGGCATTCCTAAGATCAAATGATCCTCTGGAATGGGACGTGGTAGACAAATGAATCATTCCTAAAACTGCAACATTCTCAAAAAGAAGAAAAGAAGCTATTGAGTCCAGCGAAATAACTCAAGAAGAGATAACCAAGAGACAAGCTCTTGATGCAAAAACAATTTATTCCTTATATTGTGCATTATCTCCTACTAAATATAACAGAATATCCTCTTGTGAAACAGCTAAAGAAGTCTGGGATAGATTGCACATCACCTATGAAGGAACTGATCGAGTGAAAGAAACCAGAATCAATATTCTGCTTGGTCATTATGAAGCATTCAAGATGAAATCAGGAGAATCTATCACTGACATGTTTCGTCGTTTTACAGAAATTGTGAATTGTCTTGAATATCAAGGTTAACCAATCTCTGAACCCATGAAGGTTAACAAGTTATTGCGTGGACTTTCAAGGATTGGAATCACGTAAAGACTTTAATAAGGGAGACACAATGGATCATGCCACTATTTGTTGACGAATTGGTTGGCACCCTTCAGTTTTGTGAAGTGGAGCAAATCAATGAAAATGAAGATCCCAAAGGTAAGAAATCCATTGCGTTGAAATCTAATGATGATTATGATGTCATAGATTTTGAAGACGATATGGACGATGAGGAGCTTGCTCTCATAATAAGAAGATTAAGAAAGCTGAATAGAAAAGGAAGAAGATTCAATTCGAAAAAACAAAGTTCTCAAAAGCTACAAAATAAATCAGCTGAGGATGATGAATCCAACAAGGATGTAATCTATTTTGAATGCAAGAAAAAAAGACACATCAGACCCAACTGTCCTTTGCTAAAGAGAAAGAAATGAAAAATTGAGAAATATCGAAAAGCACTTAAAGTAGAAACTTGGAGTGATACTGAGTTTGAAGAAAGTGATGATGATTATGCCAATATTTGTCTCATGGCACACTCAGAATCAGATTCAGACTCTGAGACAAACTCAGACTCAGACAGTGAAATCGAGGTAAGTAATTTTAAAATTATTACTAAAGTCTTTAAATATATTAATGAATTGTGTTTTAGTCTCAAAATTTCTCTCAATAGGATTTCTGAGCTTAAAAGGGAAAAATTTTGCATTGAAGCAACATGAGACAGTTTGGAAAGAAAAGGTCGAAAGTTTAGATAAAAATGTTATTACTCTGAAAGAAAATGCAGACAATCTTTCAAAAGAAAATGCATTTTTGAAAAATGATATCTCAAGTATTTCTAAAAGGTTTTCTATAGGATTTGAAAAATTAGAAAAGATTCTTTCAGCGCAAAGACCTTACTTCAACAAATCAGGTTTGGGATTGACTGCTGAAACTATTCCTTTAATTGATTTTCCTAAAGTAAAGGAAAGAATTAAACAAATACCTACAAAAGATTCTTACAAATATCATTTCCAAAAAGTTTTTGTGAAACCTGTAGGCCGCGGTGTTCTTTAATGTTCTAAGTGTAATAGCTCAGAGCATATTCAGAAAGAATGCCTTATGGTTTGGAAACATGTTAAGAAGGTTTGGGCGAAGACTATATATCACACTAACTCCATCGGACCCAAGAAAATATGGGTACCAAAGAAAGCTTGAGTTTCTTTTTTAAACGCAAGTCACTATCAAGAAAAAGGTCAAATGGTACTTGGATAGTGGATGCTCAAGACATATGACAGAAGACTCAAGTTGTTTCATAAAACTTATGTAAGTTAATGGTAGAAAAGTTTCTTTTGGTGGAAGTAGCAAAGGCAGAATTGTGGGATGTGGAACTATATATATTGGAAGTCTCACAATTAATAATGTATTCTTAGTGGAAGGTCTCAACTACAACTTGTTGAGTATCAGTCAGCTGTGCGACACCGGTTTCAAAATCAACTTTCAAGAAGGAATATGTTCAGGAACCAGTGAAAACTTCTCTCAGGCTTTCACGGGGCGAAGACATGGGAATATCTATCTCTTGGATATCAAACAAGAAAAATCCCAATGTCTAATCTCAATTCAAGAGGAAGCGAATCTATGACACATAAAACTTGGGCACATCAACATGAAGCAAATAGCTAAAATCTTAGCGAAGAAGCTTGTTCGTGGACTACCCAATCTGACATACCAAAAGTCTGACCTATGTACACCATGCGTATTGGGAAAACAGACTTTGCAAAGTTTAAATCTCCAGAAGCAGCTCAGACTTCAGAAGATCAACAACAAATGATCATTGAAGAATTAAATGAAGAAAAAGATCAACAGTCTAACAAATCAACCAGCAACTGGAAACACAAGTTTAATCATCCTAAATAGCTCATTATTGGAGACATTAATGAGGGAATTCGTACAAGATCCAAAAGGCGTGAAGAGTCTAGTGCTGTAGCTCTTATTTTTGAAATAGAACCCAAGAGCATAGAAGAAGCTTTAACTGATGAAAGCTGGATTGAAGTTATGCAAGAAGAACTCAGGCAATTCAATATCAATGATGTCTAGGAATTGACTCCTAAACCAAAAGGTAAATCTATCATTGGAGCTAAATGGGTTTTTAGAAACAAGATGAATGAGAAAGGAAAAGTTGTGAGGAACAAAGCAAGGCCCGTGGCCAAAGGATATATGCAAGAAGAAGGGATTGACTATGATGAGACTTATGCACCAGTAGCAAGGTTAGAAACAATTAGATTGTTACTTGCTTTTGCTTGTTATAAGAATTTCAGGTTATTCCAAATGGACGTCAAAAATGCTTTCCTAAGTGGAACAATTTCCTGGTTTTGAATACCCAAGCAAACCAGACTATGTATTCAAACTTAAAAATGCGCTATATGGTTTAAAGCAAGCACCTCGAGCTTGGTACGACAGACTAAGTAAGTTTTTAATTCAAAATGGCTTTGTTAAAGGTAAAGTAGGTACTACTCTATTTATCAAAAGAGAAAGCAAAAACTTTTTACTTGTTCAAATTTACGTTGATGATATTATTTTTGGATCACCTAATGAAAATCTATGTAAGAAATTCTCTAAGATTATGTAGGATGAGTTTTAAATGAGCATGATGGTTGAATTATCATTCTTTCTCGGACTTCAAGTAAAACAATTGAAGGAAATAATTTTCATTCATCAAGAAAAATATGCTAAAGAACTTGTGAATACGTTCGGTTTGGAGAATTGCAAAAAGATTGATATACCAATGTCAAGTTCCTTGAAGTTGGACAAAGATGAAGGAGGAAAAAAAGTTGACCAGAAATTATACAGGAGTATCATTGGTTCACTTATTTATCTTACTGCTTCTAGACCTGAAATTTTGTTTAGTGTTTGTATTTGTGCAAGATTTCAATCATATCCCAAAGAATCTCATTTAAGTGCTGCAAAACGCATCATCAAATACGTTGCATCTACTTTTAATCTCGGTCTCTAGTATCCTAAAGAATGAGACTTTACTCTTCTTGGATATTCAGACGCGGACCTAGCAGGATGCAGAGTTGATAGGAAGAGCACCTCGGGCACTTGTCAATTGCTTGGGAATAGGACAATATCTTGGTTTTTGAGGAAGCAAAGTACCGTAGCTCTTTCTACAACAGAAGCAGAATATGTGGCTCTTGGAAGTTGTTGTTCACAAATTTTGTGTATAAAGCAACAGCTAAGAGACTTTGGAATTGAAGATTCGTGCACTGAGATCAAATGTGACAACACCAACACAACCAATCTCACCAAGAATCCAATTCTTCATTCAAGAGCGAAGCATATAGAAATTCGATATCATTTCATTAGAGATCATGTTCAAAATGGAGAAGTCTCGATTCAGTTTATTGACTCAAAGAATCAACTAGTGGACATCTTCACAAAGCCTTTGGAGAAAAGTCAATTTGAGCTTCTTCATTCCAGACTCAATATCTTAAAGTCTGAAGAAGTTCAGACTCAGGGATAAAAGTCTACTGAAATTCAGACTTAAAAGATGAAGATCAACGACTGTAAGTTATTTTCGTTTTTAAATTTATCTCTCGGATAAAATATCGAAAATGTATGATTATCTATTATCTGCAATTGATTGATCTCGAAAAGGTATGATCATCTTCCCCAATTTTCACAATTATTGTAATCATTCCTTTTCGAAAAATGAGTTATTTTTTAAAAGTCGGTTATCTATTATTTCAAAAGGGCAGTTATTTTTTGAAAAGGCATTTTCTATTTTTTCCTTTTTATGTCGTTCCGTATGACTCTTTTCAACTGCTTTATATATTGTTCGTCTTCCTCACAAACCCTAAAAGTACAGACCTTCGTTTTCTTACTTTTTCTCTCTAGTTTAATCTTCAAAGTTCTCACCTTTCTCCGCGAATCAAGTTTGAAATCTCTTAAAAACTGTGAGAATGGCATCTCAAAGAAAGACTTCAAGGATCATGAATAGGAGACTACAATACATGCGGGAGGGTCCTACACATTTTGATCTTACCGAGGAAGAAGATTCCCTAAGACAGCAACAGAGCCCACAACATTTTCAATAGCATCAATCTCCTCAAGCTAGACCTCAAGGTGGTGTTCGTCGAATGGAGGAAGAAATCATTGAAGGCGTAGAACCCGTAAGATCTCAAAAGCCCACCTTTATCTTTAAGCTTTACTCTGCTTTGAAGAGGGGAGGGACTCCTTTGAAATATATTGATGAATTTTTTAAAGATAAAGGGTATGGAAATGAAACCCATTTTTTGAGAGCAATGGAGCGATTGGAGATTGCTCCTGTGGGGTCGGCAGATCAAGCTTTTGCGAATATTTCTAGTGATCCACGTGTTGAAGGTCTTAGTCAGCCTGATGGGAATGATGATGACAAAATGTACACTAATTTCAAGCCGAGAATGGGTGTTGGGGCGAATATTCGAAGCAAAAGGACAGACTTGTTTCGATCAAAGGAACACAAGCGACTTTACTCAAAGTTGCTAAAAAAGGGGTGATCAATCGGAGAAGTGTAGACTTTGATTTTCTTAATTATGTGAATGTGAAGCTGCGAGAGAAATTCACTCAAGTTCAGCTTGAGTGATTTTGTTCTGAGACGATTGAGGCATATCTAGAACTTACTTTTTACTTCTATTCTAATCTAAGCTTCTTGGATGCGAATAGATTTTCGTTTAGTGTTTGAGACCAAGACTATATTGTTGACATTGACACATTGGCGGATGTGATTAGAGTAGAACGAGGGGCATTCCAATCAGTTAATGTGTCTATTGGACGTGCGATGGTAGATCTTGTTCGAGATGGAATGGCTAAAGGAAGAATCATGTACTTGAGGATGAAAGCCTCTAATATTTTGCTTCACAAGATTGTGATCAATTACCTCAGACCCAAGTCAACCTCGAAGACCGACGTCTCTAACTCATAAGTAAAGCTAATGTATACCATCAACGCTAGGAAGAGATTCTCTTTGCCTCACATAATCATGTTTCACATGTACAGAATAATGATGAAAGACAGAGGGCAACTTCCATACTCAGCCCTTATTACAAAGCTCTTCAGACGTTTCGATATTCAGCCTCCCAGGATTTTATGTGTTTGATCATGTGATCAAATGATAACGGGACTGAAGATGGTTTCCAAAATGCGTTTGAAAGAACTGGATAAGGCTTTGAAGCGATTGAAAGAGAAAACCCATGTCAAGTCTCACCAAGGTTCTTCAGTTGCTAAATGGAAAGGGAAGGAGCCCATGACAGCTCCATCCAAGAAAAGAAGAGCACTTGTTCTGGAGGATGATATTACCATTTCTGCTCATGCACTAAGAAATCTTCAAAGTGTTGTTCCAGAGACTGAAGAGAGAGAGAGGATCGAGACTTGGAGGAAACAGAGCATGGAGAAGCAGAGGAAGGGAGTAGAGAGAGAGAGAATCAATGCGAAAAGAAGCAGAGGAAGAAAGGATTGCAGAAGAAGAATAAGGCAGAGGTGATCAAGCAGAAACAGAGCATGAAGCGTACTTCTCACCTCCTGAGGGCATTGAAACAGGGGGAGTTGCTGAGAAAAGAGGTACATCTTCAATTGCTGCTACTAGTGAAGGTGTTAGTCGCTCACCTGCAAATCCAAAAGACATCTATGCCTTTCAATTCCTAGAGGAAGGTCATGAGATTTCATCGCCAAATCTGAGTGATCATGATGGTTTGCCATCATCTGCAAATACTCCCACGGATCATGCAGAAGCCAGTACTCAAACTGAAAATACAGCAGACTTTCGCAGAGTTCTTGATGTTCTTATGGATATGTGAGGACAGATTTATGCCCTGGGATGCGAAGTTCAGAACTTGCAGAATGCAGGTTAAGCCTCTTCAGTTTCCTTACATGATCAAATTCATGCCCTTACTCTTCAAGTTCAAGCAAATGCCAAGGGTGAAGACGTAGCTCAATTGAAGGAGAATTTCAAAAAGTTAGAAGAGATTGTCCAGTCAATGGGAGATTTCCAGCTTGTTCGCGTTCTTAGGCAACCTTAATTCCATTATCTTTTTATCTCTACCTTTTTTTAATGCTAACAAAAAAGGGGAGAGATTGTGCAAATTTGAAACTTGACTCTCACTTGACTTGACTTTCATTTAACTTTACTCTTTGAATGATTTTTTGTTTGGTTGTTTGGCTGTGACTGAATTTGGTTTGGTTGTTTGGTTATTTTAAGCACTATTGGTATTTCATGGCAAAGATAGTTGTTTATTTACATGACTAACTTATTTCCTGTGGATGCAGATTTAACATTGTCTATACTAAGTCAATTATCTGTTGTGAGATATCCATATTTGCTTGAGTACTGTTTTGTAGGTCAAAATATCCAAATCTGCAGGAAAGTTTTGTCAGGATAAAAAATGGGGAAATTGTTGGAGAAAACTTCCTTGTGTGTTTTGAAGATGACAAAAAATTTCCATCAGTCTAGTCTGAAGACTTGTAGACTCTTTAGTCAAAGTCTGAAGATCGCCAAACCGCCAGACTCAAGATTCAAAGTCTATTCTCATTGACAGTTTCTAGACCGTCGAAGAAAACTTATCCAAAACTGAGTATCTTGTTAAGGATTTGATTATATCGACTGAAGAAGATCTTTCGGCTGGAGATAGCATCTTGGAATTTGATATTCGTTTTGATTTCAATTTGGATAATTTAGATCCGTTGATTGGCAAAGCATACTTGGAAGGTTCTACTTATGGAAACCTAGATCCTGATTGTATGGGCAAGCAGGATTGGTGGGTTATCGTCATGTTCCTTAAATAACTCGAAATCTCCTTAATTGATTCTGTTTAATGGGTAGATTGGAAGAATTCCTTTGGTAAGTGCCAACAGATATGAAGGCATGAAGGAGTATATAAAGAAGCTGTTCCAGTTATTCAAGTGTGTACGCGATAGAAGAATTCCAAAGTCTGAAGCTCCTTGTTCTTTGTCAATTCAATTGTTGAGCGAAAACTTGTACTCAAAAGAGCGTTTATACTTATGTGAGACCTTGAGGAAGTGTAGTAGAGTTTCTACACTGTGGAATCAAGGAAGAGCAATACTGTAACGACTCTTTTGATTCATAGTGAAATCCAGCCGGAGGGTTGTCAGTGCGGAAGAGTGGACGTAGGCTTGGATTTAGCCGAACCACTATAAACCCTGTGTTCTTATTCTCTTCTCTAAGCTCTTTACTTTGATCGTAACCCTGTTTGATTATTAGAGTCTAATTTCTTTTTCTTAATCTATTGCTAAATAGAATTGGTTTAAAAGCGAAATCATTTTCTTTACATTGCGAAAATTTGTTTTCGCACCTATTCACCCCCTCTAGGTGCTCGTACTAGCTTTCACAACAACCACCTGACTAAAGGTAGACCTATGGCTAATCCTCACAAAGCTCATGTGGAGTCGAGTGGAGGAGGACAAAGGAAGGTACGTTCCTATAAGTGTTTCTTCTGTGACGGTCCACTCATGGTGTGGGATTGCCCGAACAAGGCCAAGTTGGTCGCTCTTTGCAAAGAGGATGAGCCTAGGGAGGAAATGCGGTTAGGTTCACTACAACTCCTTAGCACGATCAAGTCCAAGAAGGCGAAGGAGCCTAAAGGCTTGATGTTTGCGGACTTGAAGATCGGAGAGTCCACAATGAGTGCGCTCGTAGACACAGGAGCCTCTAACCTCTTTATATCGGAGTAGGCCACGAAGAGACTTAACCAAGAGGTTGAGAAAGGAGCCAGGTGGCTTAAGACGGTAAACTCCAAGGAAGTCCCTACAATAGGTGTCACGAGGGACATGAAGCTATAACTCGGGCCATGGAAGAGCAAGGAGACTCTAGAGGTAATTCCCCTTGACGACTACGACTTTGTCATTGGGATAAAATTCCTAGATAACATCCAAGTTGTTATATTGCCATTCGTCGAGTGTATATGCGTATTGGACAAGCATTGTCAATGCGTGATCCCAGTCCATTGTGAATTGGACCGTGATTGGAGGATGATCTTGGCTATGCAACACACCAATGGAGCAAGGAAGGGTGAGGTGACAATCCTTGCAGCCTTGAAGGTGGAGGACAAAAAGGGTGAAGGGAGCAAAGTCCTAACAGAAGTGACCCACGTCCTCAACATGTTCAAGGAGGTGATGCCTTCAGAGTTGCCTTATCACATGGTGCCCCCTGAATTGGAAGAGTTGAGGAGGTAACTCAAGGAGCTACTTGATGCGTGTTACATACGGCCATCCAAAGCTCCGTTCGGTGCGCCGGTCTTATTTCAGAAGAAGCACGATGGGTCACTTCGGATGTGCATCGACTACCAGGCGCTGAACAAGCTAACTATAAAGAACAAGTACCCGATCCTGCTCATTGCGAATCTCTTCAATCAACTTGGTGGAGCTCAGTGCTTTACCAAGCTGGATCTTCGATCGGGCTACTATCAAGTTCGGATCGCTGAAGGAGACGAGCCGAAGACAGCTTGCATGACGCGGTATGGATCCTACGAGTTCCTCGTGATGCTGTTCGGCTTGACAAACGCTCTGGCTACATTTTGCTCGCTTATGAACAAGGTACTCCCCCCTTTCATAGATAGGTTTGTAGTGGTTTACCTAGATGATATTGTGGTATATAGTCGGACGCTTGAGGAGCATGTCGAACATCTGAGGCAAGTCTTCCAAGTCTTGCACGAGAACGAGTTATATGTTAAGCGCGAGAAGTGTGTGTTTGCCCAAGAGGAAGTCCCATTCCTGGGGCACATCGTTGGGGGTGGACGTGTGCCAACAAGACAAGTTGGAGCAACGTTCGTCGCCAGGCCTATTGGGACTGCTTCCTGTCCTAACACGTCCATGGGAAAGTGTTTCCATGGACTTCATCGTCAACCTGCCAAAGTCCGAAGGGTGTCGAACTCTCGTGGTCGTGATAAACAGGTTTTCCAAGTACGCGACCTTTATCCTTGCAATGAAGGATTGTCCAGCCAAAGAGGCAGCCAAGCTATTCATGAAGCACGTGGTCAAGTACAAGGTGGGAAAGCTAGTACGAGCAACTAAAGGGGGTGAATAGGTGCGAAAACAAATTTTCCAAAGTGAAGTGAGTAATTTTACTTTTAAAACAACTCTGTTCAGTAATAGATTATGAAAAAGGAAATTAGACTCTAATAATCAAATAGAATTACGATCAAAGTAAAAGAGCCTAGGGAAGAGAATAAGAACACACTTCCGCACTAACAACCCACTGGCTGGATTTCACTATGAATCAAAAGAGTTATTACAGTAGCTCTTCCTTGATTCCACAGTGTAAAGACTCTGCTACACTTCCTCAATGTCTCAAAGATATAAAACTCTCTTTTGAGTACAATATTTCGCTCAACAATTGAATTGACTAAGAATAAGGAGCTTCAGATTTTGGAATTATTCTATCGCGCACACCCTCAAATAACTGGAACGTCTTCTTTATATACTCCTTCATGCCATCACACCCGTTGGCACTTACCAAAGCAGTTCTTCCAATCTACCCGTTGGACAGAATCAATCAGGGAGATTTCGAGTTATTTAAGGAATATGACGATAGCCCACCAATCCTGCTCGCCCATACAATCAAAATCTAGCTTTTCATAAGTAGAACATTCCAAGTATACTTTGCCAATCAATGGATCCAAAATCCTTGAATCAATCTCAATTTGAATAATGGATTCCGACATGCTATATCCAGTCAAGAGATCTTCTTCAGTCGATAGAATCAAATCCTTAACGAAATACTCAGTTCTGGATAAGTCTTCTTGGACGGTCTAAAAACTGTCAATGAGGATAGACTTTGAGTCTTGAGTCTAGCAGTCCAGTGGTCTTCAAACTTTGATGAAAGAGTCTGCAAGTCTTTAGACTAGACTGATGGAAACGTTTTGTCAACTTCAAAACACTCAAGGAAGTTTTCTCCAACAATCTCGCCCTTTTTAATGGTGACAAAACTTTCCTGCATATTTGGATAACTTTGACATGCAAAACAATACTCCAGCAAACATGGATATCTCACAAAAGATAATTGGCTTAGTAAGGATAACATTAAAATCTGCATCCACAGGAAATAAGTTAGTCCTGTAAATGAGCAGCTATCTTTACCATGAAATACCAATAGTGCTTAAAATAAACGAACGATCAAACAATCTAAATCCAAATCCAGTCACAACCAAATAGCCAAACACAAAATTAAAGTCAATACAAAAGTCAAGAGTTTAAATCTCAAATCTCAAATCTCAAATCTGCACCACCTCTCTCCCCTTTTGTCAGCATTAAAAAGGTAGAGACGAAAAGCGAATGGAATTAGGACTGCATTGGAATATGAACAAGCTGGAAATCTCCCATTGACTGGACAATCCCTTCCAGCCTTTTCAAATCCTCCTTCAGTTGAGCCATATCTTCACCCTTGGCATTTGCTTGAACTTGAAGAGCAAGGGCATGAATTTGATCATGCAAAGAAACTGAAGAGGCTTGACTTGCATTCTACAAGTTCTGAACTTCGCATCCCAAAGCATAAATTTGGCCTCCCATCTCCATAAGAACATCATGCACTCTACGAAAATCTGCTAAATTGTCAGTCTGAGTACTGGCTTTTGCACGATCAGAAGATCTATTGGTAGAAGATGGCAAGTCAGCACGATCACTTAGATTGGGCGATGAAACCTCATGGCCTTCCTCAAGAAATTGAGAGGCATAGATGTCTTATGGATCTGCTGGTGAACGACTTACTCCTTCACTAGTAGCAGCATTGAAGATGTACCTCTTTTCTCAGCATCTCCCCCTGTTTCATTGCCTTCAGGCAGTTAGAAGTACTCTTCATGCTCTGCTTCTTCTTGTTCACCTCTGCCCTCTTCTTCTTCTTCCTCAATCCTTTCTTCCTCTGCTTCTTTCTCCATTGATTCTCTCTCTCCAGTCCTCTGTTCAATCTCCTTCTTGTCTTGTTCCTGTCTCACCTCTGTCTCTGGAATAGAACGACTTAAGTTTTTCAATGCAAGAGCAGAAATTGTGATATCATCCTCATTCTCTTCATCCTCCAAGATGAGTGCTCTTCTTTTCTTGGATAGAGCAACCATGGGCTCATTCCCTTTCCGTTTTGCAGCTGAAGAGACTGGATGAGTCTTGATAGGGGTTTTTTCCTTGAATCACTCCAAAGCCTTGTTAAGTTCCTTCAAACGCATTTTAGAGACCATTTTCAGGCCCACCACCATTTGATCGCATGTTCGAACACAAAGAATCCTAGGAGGCTGAATTTTCAAATGTCTGAATAACTTAGTTACAAGTGCTGAGTAAGGAAGTTGGCCCTTGTCTTTCACCATCGTTCTCTACATGTGGAACATAACAGTGTGTGGAAGAGAGAACTTTTTGCCAGCATTAATGGCATACATCAGCTTTGCCTCTGAGTTTGAACCATCGTTCTTCGAAGTCGATTTGGGTCTGAGGCAGTTGATGACTATCTTGTGAAGCAAAATATTCAAGCCATTCATCCTCAAATATGAAATCTTTCCTTCTGTCGTTCTATCCCGAACAAGCTCTACCGTCACACGCCCAATAGACACACTAATTGGTTGGAATTTCCCTCTTTCAACTCCAATTACATAGTCCTGATCTCAAACACTGAAAGAGAATCTATTTGCATCTAAGAAACTTAGATTAGAATAGAAGTAAGCAGTGAGTTCAGCATGAGCCTCTGTCGTTTCAGAAAAAAACCGTTCTAGTTGAAGAAGATTGAATTTCTCTTACAGCTTGACATTCAGAGAATCAAGAAAATCAAAGTCCACACTTCTAGGGTTAATCACACCACGCTTTAACAACTTAGAGTACAGTTGCTTGTGTTCCTCAGAGCGAAACAAATCTGTCCTATTGCTTCAGATTTTCATTGCAACACCCATTCTAGGTTTAAAATGAGTGTACATTCTATCATCATCATTCCCATCAGGTTGACTTAGCCCTGCAACATGTGGATTGCTTGGGATATTTACAAATGCTTCTTCCGCTGATCCCGCAGGAGCAATTCCCAATCGCTGCATTGTGCGTAAAAAGTAGGTTTCATTTTGATACCCTTTGTCATTCAAAAATTCATCAATATAGTTCAAGGGAGTACCACCCTTCTTCAAAGCACAGTAAAGCTTAAAAATAAAAGCGGGCTTTTGAGTTCTTATGGGTTCTGCATCTTCGATGATTTCTTCATCTTCTCGATGTTCAATATTCTGAGGTCTAGATTGAGGAGATGGACACTATTGAGAATATTGTGGACTTTGCTGCTGTCTAGGAGATTCTTCTTCCTCGATGAGGTCAAAATGCGCAGGACCTTCACGCATTTGCTATGGTCCCCTGTTTGCGATCCTCGAAGACTTTCTTTGAGACGACATCCTTCACAGTCTTTGAGAGATTCCAAGCTTGTTTTGCAAGAATGGTGAAAACTTTTTGAGGATTAAATAAGAGAAGAAAAAGAGAAGTTGAAGATCTGTGCTCTCTTAGGGTTTTTGTGAGTAAAACAAAGAAGAACCAACAGTATATAAGGCAATTGAAGCGAGGCATACGGAACGTCGTAAAAGGAAAAATAAAAATGCCTTTTAAAAAATAATTTCCTTTTTGAAAAATTAGATAACCATCATTTAAAAAAATAACTTTTTTTTCGAAAAAGAAAGATTGTCGAATGTCTTTAGACTTTCAACCCTGAGTCTGAACTTCCTCAGACTTTAAGATATTGAGTTTGGAACTAATAACTTCAAATTGATTTTTGTCCAAAGGCTTTGTAAATATGTCCGCCAGTTGATTCTTTGAATCAATAAACTGAATCGAAACTTCTCCATTTTGAACATGATCTCTAATGAAATGATGTTGAATCTCTATATGTTTTGCTCGAGTGAATAATTGGATTCTTGGTGGGATTGATTACGCTGGTATTGTCACATTTGATCTCAGTGCATGAATCTTTAATTCCAAAATCTCTTAGCTATTGTTTTGTCCACATAATTTGTGAACAACAACTTCCAAGAGCTACATACTCTGCCTCTGTTGTAGAAAGAGCTACGGTACTTTGCTTCCTTGAAAATGAAGACACTGTTCTATTACCAAGTAGTTGTAGGTGCCCGAGGTGCTCTTTCTATCAACTCTGCATCATGCTAGGTCTGCGTTTGAGTATCCAAGAAAAGTGAAGTCTCCTTCTTTAGGATACTAGAGGCCTGAATTTGAAGTTAAGGCAATGTATTTGATAATATGTTTTTCAGCACTTAAATGGGATTCTTTGGGGTCTGATTGAAATCTGGCACAAATACAAACACTTAATATAATATCAGGTCTAGAATCAGTAAGATAAAGAAGTGAACCAATGATAAGTTCTTTTTGCAATTCTCTAGTCCAAACTTTCTTTCCTCCTTCATCTTTGTCCAGCTTCAAGGAACTTGACATTGGTATATCAGTCTTTTTGCAATTCTCCAGTCCAAACTTTTTGACAAGTTCTTTAGCATATTTTTCTTGGTGAATAAAAGTTCCCTCCTTCGGTTGTTTCACTTGAAGCCCGAGAAAGAAGGTTAGTTCACCCATCATGCTCATTTCAAATTCATCCTGCATAGATTAGTCTGTCGTACCAAGCTCGAGGTGCTTGCTTTAAACCATATAGAGCCTTTTTCAGTCTGAATACAGAGTCTAGTTTCAATGGGTCTTCAAAACCGGGAGGTTGTTCCACATAGACTTTCTCCTGGATAAATCCATTTAGGAAAGCACTTTTCACGTCCATTTGGAATAACCTGAAATTCTTATAACAAGCAAAAGCAAGTAATAATCTAATTGCTTATAACATTGCTACTGGCGTGTAAGTTTCATCATAGTTTATCCCTTCTTCTTGCGTATATCATTTGGCCACGAGTCTTGCTTTGTTTCTTACGGCTTTTCCTTTCTTGTTCATCTTGTTCCTGAAAACCCATTTAGCTATAATGATGGATTTACCTTTCGGTTTAGGAGTCAATTCCCATACACCATTGATACTGAATTGCCTGAGTTCTTATTGCATAGCTTAAATTCAGCTTTCATCAGTAAAAGCTTCTTCTATTCTTTTGGGTTCTATTTCAGAAATAAGAGCCACAACATTAGACTCTTCGTGCCTTTTGGATCTTGTGCGAATTCCTTCATTAATATCACCAATAATAAGATCTTTGGGATTACTAGACTTATGCTTCCAGTTGCTAGTTGATTTGTCAGACTATTGATCATTTCCTTTATTTGAATCTTTGATGATCATTTGTTGCTGGTCTTCTGAAGTCTGAGCTGCTTCTGGAGACTTAGACTTTGTAGAGTCTGAAGCAGGTTCAGATTCTTCAAGTTGAGTCTGAATCGATTGATTTTGTATAAAGTCTTGAAATTTGACATTCATCGATTCCTCCACAGATTGAGTCTTTTTGTTGTATACTCTGTAAGCTTTGCTTGTGATTGAATATCTAAGGAAAATACCTTCATCTAATTT
This sequence comes from Eucalyptus globulus, assembly GCA_014182545.1. Taxonomy (NCBI): domain Eukaryota; kingdom Viridiplantae; phylum Streptophyta; class Magnoliopsida; order Myrtales; family Myrtaceae; genus Eucalyptus; species Eucalyptus globulus. The sequence continues at coordinate 6,215,106 of CM024724.1, forward strand.
TTCTTCAGACTTACCAACTCGATCATTTGCATTTTTCAATATAAAATATTTGCATCCAAATACGTAAAAATACGAAACATTGGCTTATTTCCTTTGAATAACTCATAAGGAGTTTTCTCCAGAGTAGGCCTTAAGAAAACTCTATTAATATTATAGCACGTTGTAGAAACTACTTCAACCAAAAAACGAGAAGAGATGTTACTTTCAATTAAAAGAGTTCTAGTCATTTCCTGTAGTGATCTATTCTTTCTTTCCACAACTCCATTTTGCTCTGTAGTATATGGTGAAGAGAACACATGCTTAAAGCCAGATTCATCACAGAATTTTGCAAAATCTTGATTTTCAAATTCTCCTCCATGGTCTATCTGAATACTTGAAATAACATACCCTTTCTCATTTTGGACTTTCTTAGCAAATTTTATAAAATAAGAAAATGTTTCAGACTTACTTGCTAGGAAATATACCCAAGTGAATCATGAATAATCATCCACAATTACTAGTCAGTATTTCTTACCTCCAATGCTCTGAGTTTTGGTTGTTCCAAAGAGATCCATGTGCAGGAGCTGCAGTACACATTAGTAGATACTTGATTTATTGGTTTGAATGAGTTTCTTACATGTTTTCCCAACACACACGGTGTGCATAGATCGGACTTTTGATATGTCAGTTTGGATAGTCCACGAACAAGATTCTTTGCTAAGATTTTGGCTATTTGCTTCATGTTGATATGCGCAAGTTTTCTATGTGATAAGTTTGCTTCCTCTTGAATTGAGATTAGACATTGGGTTTCATCTGGTTTTATATCCAATAGGTAGATATTCCCATGTCTTCGCCCCGTGAAAGACTAAGAGGAAACTTTACTGGTTCATGAACATATTCCTTCTTGGAAGTTAATTTTGAAACTAGTGTCACACAGTTGACTGATGCTCAGCAAGTTGTAGTTGAGTCATTCTACTAAGGAAACATTACTGATCATGAGACTTCCAATCTTTACAGTTCCGTATCCCACAATTCTTCCTTTGCTATTTCATCCAAAAAAAAAAACTTTTCCACCATTAACTTGTACAAGTTTTATGAAGCAATTTGAATCTCCTATGATATGTCTTGAGCATCCACTATCCATGTACTATTTAACATTTTTCTTGATAGTGACCTGCATTTAGAAAAGAGACTCAATCTTTCTTTGGTACCCATATTTTCTTGGGTCCATTGGTGTTAGTGTAATATACGGTCTTTGCCCATACCTTCTTAATAGGCTTCCGAACCATTGGACATTCTTTCTCAAATTGATCTGAGCTATTGCACCTAGAAAATTTAAGAGCACTGCAGCCTACTGGTTCTACAAAAACTTTTTGGAAATGATTTTTGTAAGAATCTCTTGTAGGTCTTTGCTTAATTCTTTCCTTTACTTTAGGAAAATCAATTAGAGGAATGTTTCAGCAGTCATTCCTAAACCTGATTTGTTGAAGTAAGGTCTTTGTGCTAAAAGAATTTTTTCAAGTTTCTCAGATCCTATAGAAAATCTTTTAGAAATACTTGAGATATCATTTTTCAAGAATGCATTTTCTTTTGAAAGATTGACTGCATTTTCTTTCAAAGTAGTAACACTTTTGTCTAAACTTTCGACATTTTCTTTCCAAACATTTTCCTATTGTTTTAGTGCATAATTTTCTCTTTTAAGTTCGGAAATCCTTTTGAGAGAAGTTTTGAGACTTAGACACAATTCATCAATGTATCTAAAGACTTTAGTAGGGATATTCAAATTACTTAGCTCGATTTCACTGTCTGAATCTGAGTCTGTCTCAGAGTCTGAATCTGAGTTTGATTGTGCCATGAGACAAATATTGACATAATCATAATCACTTTCCTCACATTTTGTATCACTCCAAGTTTCCGCTTTAAGTGCCTTTCGATATTTCTCAACTTTTCCTTTCTTTTCCTCAGAAGAGAACAGTTGGGTCTGATGTATCCATTTTTCTTGCATTCAAAGCAGACTACATCTTTATTGGATTCATCATCCTTAACTAACTTAGTATGTTGCTTTTGAAATCTTTGTTTCTTTGGATTGAATCTTCTCCCATTTCTATTTAGTTTTCAGAATCTTCCTATCATGAGAGCAAGCTCCTCATCGTCCATATCGTCTTCAGAATCTGTGACATCAGAATCATCATTAGATTTTATTGCAATGGATTTCTTACCTTTAGGATTTTCATCTTTGTTGATTTGCTCCACTTCATAAGACTGAAGAGTCCCAACCAATTCGTCAACAGAGAGTGGCATGATTCTTTGTGTCTGCCTTATTGAGGTCTTTATGTGATTCCAATCTTTGGACAGTCCATGCAGTAGCTTGTTTACCTTGATGGGTCCAGAAATTGGTTGACCTTGATATTCAAGACCATTCACGATTTCTGTAAAACGACTAAACATGTCAGTAATAGATTCTCCTGATTTCATTTTGAATGCTTCGTATTGACCGAGCAGAATGTTGATTCTGGTTTCTTTCGCTCGATCAATTCCTTCATAAGTGATGTGTAATCTATCCCAGACTTCTTTAGCTGTTTCACAAGAAGATATTCTGTTATATTCAGTAGGAGATAATGCACAATATAAAGAATAAATTGCTTTTGCATCAAAAGCTTGTCTCTTGGTTATCTCTTCTCGAGTCATTTTACTAGACTCAACGGCTTCTTTTCCTCTTTATGAGACTAGTGCAGTTTTAGGAATGATTCCTTTGTCTACCACATCCCATTCTAGAGGATCTTTTGATCTTAGGAATGCCTTCATCTTGTTTTTCCATATGTTGTATTCCTTTCCATCAAAATAAGGCGATCTTGTATTGCTTTACCCTTCAACCAATCCTGGAGCCAACATACTAGCCATGGATCTTTAACTCTAAAGTAAAACACTTCAACTTAAGTGAGTATACAGGCTCTAATACCAATTGTGAAAGCTAGTAGGAGCACCTACGGGGGAGGTGAATAGGTGTAAAAACAAATTTCCAAGATAAGTGTTCAACTCTAATCAATAATAGATGATGAAAAGAAAGTTAGGCTCTTGCAGACAAAATGAATTACGATCAAAGTAAAAAAGCGTAGAGAAGAGAATAAGAACACAGAGATTATAGTGGTTCGGCTTAATCCATGCCTACGTCCACTCTTCCGCATTGACAGCCCACTAGCTGAATTTCACTATGAATCAAAAGAGTTGTTACAGTAAAGCTCTTCCTTGATTCCATAGTGTAGAGACTCTGCTAAACTTCCTCGAGGTCTCACAACAATATAGACACTCTTTTGAGTACAAGATTTCGCTCAACAATTTCATTGACTAAGAACAAGGAGCTTCAAACTTTGGAATTCTTCTATCGCGCACACATTCGAAAAACTAGAATGTCTTCCTTATATTATCCTTCATGCCATCACACCCGTTGGCACTTACCAAAGGAATTTTTCTAATCTACCCATTGGACATAATCAATTAAGAAGATTTCGAGCTATTTAAGGAATATGACGATAGTCCACCAATCCCGCTCGCCTATATAATCAGGAGCTAGGTTTCCATAAGTAGAACCTTCCAAGTATACTTCGCCAATCAACGGATTCAAAATCCCTGAATCAATCTCAATTTGACTAATGGATTCCGACCTACTATATCCAGCCAAGAGATCTTCTCCAATCGATAGAATCAAATTCTTAACAAAACATTCAGTTCTGGATAAGCCTTCTTTGACGGTCTAGAAACTGTCAATGAGGATAGACTTTGGGTCTTGAGTCTGATAGTCCGGAGGTCTTCAGACTTTGATGGAAGAGTCTGCAAGTCTTTAGACTAGACTGATGGAAACGTTTTGTCAACTTCAAAACACTCAAGGAAGTTTTTTCCAACAAAAATAAGGCGGTTTGGTATTGCTTTGCCCTTCAACCAGACCTAGAGCCAACATACTAGTCATAGATTTTTAACTCTGAAGTAAAACACTTCAAATTAAGTGAGTACACAAGCTCCGATACCAATTGTGAAAGCTAGTATGAGCACCTAGAGGGGGTGAATATGTGCGAAAACAAATTTTCCAGAGTGAAGTGAATAATTTTACTTTTAAAACAACTCTATTCAACAATAGATTATGAAAAGGAAATTAGACTCTAATAATCAAATAGAATTACGATCAAAGTAAAAGAACTTAGGGAAGAGAATAAGAACAAAAGGTTTATAGTACTTCGGCTTAATCCAAGCCTATGTCTACTCTTCCGCACTGATAGCCCACTAGTTGGATTTCACTATGAATCAAAAGAGTTGTTACAGTAGCTCTTCCTTGATTCCACAGTGTAGAGACTCTGCTACACTTTCTCAAGGTCTCACAAAGATATAAAACTCTCTTTTGAGTACAATATTTCGCTCAACAATTGAATTGACTAAGAACAATGAGCTTCAAATTTTGGAATTCTTCTATTTCGCACACCCTCGAATAACTGGAACGTCTTCTTTATATACTCCTTCATGCCATCACACCCGTTGGCACTTACCAAAGGAGTTCTTCCAATCTACCCATTGAACAGAATCAATCAGGGAGATTTTGAGTTATTTAAGAAATATGACGTTAGCCCACCAATCTTGCGCGCCCATACAATCAGGATGAAGGTTTCCATATGTAGAACCTTCCAAGTATACTTTGCCAATCAACGGATCCAAAATCCCTGAATCAATCTCAATTTGAATAATGGATTCCGACATGCTATATCCAACCAAGAGATTTTCTTCAGTCAATAGAATCAAATCCTTAACGAAATACTCAGTTCTGGATAAGCTTTCTTCGACGGTCTAGAAACTGTCAATGAGGATAGACTTTGAGTCTTGAGTCTGGCAATCTAGTGGTCTTTAGACTTTGATGAAAGAGTCTGCAAGTCTTCAGACTAGACTGATGGAAACATTTTGTCAATTTCAAAACACTCGAGGAAGTTTTCTCCAACACTAGGGTGTGCCACAAAGGATCGTGAGCGATCATGATCCTCGCTTCACGGGGCGTTTTTAGTCCGAGTTGTTCAAGCTGCTGGGATCGGAGCTAAATATGTTGACGAGTTTGCATCCCCTAACCGACGGTTAGACGGAGCGAGTCAATGCACTCTTGGAGATTTATCTCCAAGACTATGTAAGCATGACACAAGTGAATTGGGTGAAGTTGATCGACGTAGCCCAGTTCTCTTACAATTTGCAACGGAGTGAGTCAACCGGCCAGAGCTCGTTCGTGATCGCGACTGGGCAGCAATCGAATATCCCTAGCACCATTGCTTTGGATTATCGAGGGAGTAGTCCGCCCATGTATAAGTTCACCACGGATTAGCAAGAGCAGTCCGACTTGGCAAGGGTGTGTCTGCACAAGGCCTCCAAGCACATGAAGAAATGGGCGGATAAGAAGCGACGGCATGTGGAGTTCCAAGTTGGAGATCAAGTGCTAACCAAGCTGCACATGGTTCTTCGATATAAGGACGTACACAAGGGGTTGATTTGTCGCTATGAAGGGCCATTTCATGTGCTATAACGGGTCAGAAAGATCGCATACAAGCTGGAGCTACCATATAAACTCAAGGTACATTCGGTTTTCTATGTGAGTATGCTTAAGCCTTTCCAGGTTGATGAGGAAGATCCGGATCGAAGAGAGTCTCAACGGGCGCCACTCGGGGCAAAAACCTCATATGATCGAGAAGTCGAGAGCATCATGGTAGATCGAGTCATACAGAAGCAGTATTGCATGCCCAAGCGAGAGTACTTGATCCAATAGAAGGGTTTTCCGGAGAGTGAAGCAAGTTGGGAGTCCGCGGAAAGTCTTTGGCAATTCAAGAAGGAGATCGAAGCCTTTCATGCTGAAAACGCAATGAGGGCGTCACTTGATTAGGTGGGGGAGAATGTCACGGCCCGAAAGAAAGCACATCAAAGAGGTTCATATTTGACGGGCGTGACACATCTGACCCTCGGCTTGTATCCTGTCTACTCGGATTTTCTCGAGTCTTCTAGAATACTCCTAGGGGCGGGCGATACAGTAATTATACCATTTTGTAATAAATGCAAGTAGTTGGTAGTTGGAGAGATGTAATCTCCACCGTTAGATCAAGGGGATATCTACGGATACAGTTTGCCTTGTATTTGTATATAAAGGGGTCTCCTCCCCTCATTGTAATACATTTCATTCACAAGTAATACAAAACTAGAGCTTCTCTCTCTAGAAGTTTCTCTCTCTAAGATCGTTGTGAGTTGAGTGTTGAAAGACTGCTTAGGGGTAAAAACCTAAGGCAACATGGGTCTGCCTACAAGTGATCGAGAGTTAATCGATCGGTCTGTGACACAAGTGCGAGTGTAGTTTCCAAGTGCTTAAGTAAAAGCTAACTACTACACCTGTGCTGACCATACCATCTGGTCCTGGAGGATACGATATATATAAAGATGTGTCGTTTAGACGACTGGGTTGCGTGCTGATGCAACATGGTAGGGTTGTTGTATACGCGTTTCATTAGTTGAGACCTCATGAACTGAATTACTTGATGCATGACTTAGAACTCGCAGCAATTATTTTCGCTTTGAATATTTGGAGACATTATTTGTGCGGAGAAGGATTTCAGATCTTCATTGACCATAAAAGGCTCTAGTATTTATTATCTCATAAGGAGTTAAATATGAGACAGCATCGCTAGATGGAACTCCTAAGGACTATGATTGTGACATTTTATATCACCCTAAAAAGGCGAATAAGCTCGCGGACGCTTTGAGTCGTAAGTCTTCAGTTGCATAGATGATGGTCAAGGGGTGGAATTTACTCGAGAGAGCTCGAGATTCGGTTTTCAAGTTTAAGGTAGGCTACCTTTCAAATCTTACTGGCCACCCTTAGAATTGAGCCAGAAGTGCATATCAAAATCAAGACGCTTCAGCCGACATATCCAGAGATTCATAAGATTATGCAAGAGGATACCAAGAAGAGAAAGGCTAACTTTCAGATTTCTAATGATGGAACATTGAGGTTTCAAGGACGATTGTGTGTACCTGACGATGCAGCACTTAAGGAGGAGATTTTATCATAAGCTCATCATAGCAGTTACAGCATTCATCCTAGCAGTACAAAAATGTATCAGAATCTGCGTCAACACTATTGGTGGTCCGGTATGAAGGCGGATATCGCCAAGCATGTCACCAAGTGTCTGATATGTCAACAAGTTAAGGCACAACACTGTAAGCCGGGACGATTTCTACAACCTCTCAAGATTCCCAAGTGGAAATGGGAACATATCACGATGGACTTCGTGACGAGTTTACCGAGTAGTTAGAGAGGTAATAATTCTATTTGGGTAGTGGTCGACAGACTGACAAAGTCGGCTCACTTCATAGTAGTCTGAAAGGACCTTGATTTAGATAGCCACACAAGTTGTATGTGCGTCAAATAGTTCGTCTGCATGGAGTGCCGGTGACGATTACATCAGACCGAGACTGGAGGTTTACAGCTGCATTATGGAAAAACTTACAAAGTGCTTTAGGAATGAAGCTGCAATATAGTACAGCCTATGATCCTTAGATAGATGGCCAGTTTGAGAGGACGATTCAAACCCTTGAAGACATGCTGCGAGCTTGCGTATTGGATTTCAAGGGAAGCTGGGTGGAATAGTTTCAACTTGTTGAGTTTGCCTACAACAACAGGTACCAGCAGAGCATTCAGATGACTCCTTTTGAAGCGTTGTATGGCAGAATGTGCAGAACACCAATGTGTTGGGATGAAGTCGGAGAACGGAAAATCACAGGCCCAGAGTTAGTCCAGCAGTCAGTGAATGCAATTGCCGTCTTTAGGAACAGATTAAAGACCGCTCAGAGCCGCCAGAAAAGCCATGCAGATAAGCACCGAAGACCATTAGAATTTCAAGTTGGTGATCATGTTTTTCTGAAGGTGTCACCAATGAGAGGTACTTCGTGCTTTGGCAAGAAAGGAAAGATGAGTCCAAGGTATGTAGGTCCATTTGAGATTCTTGAAAGAATCAAGACCCTAGTGTATCATCTTGCATTACCACCGAGGTTGGCGCAAATGCATGACGTCTTTCACGTGTCGATGTTGAGGAAGTATAAGCCTGACCCGACCCACGTGCTCAATTTTGAGGAATTGGATGTGGACGACAGAGTGTCGTACGTTGAAAGCCCGTTTCAGATTGTTGATCGCAAAGAACAGGTTCTGCGCACCAAAACCATCTCGTCGGTCAAAGTGGTCTGGCAACACCATGGCACAAAAGGAGCCACCTGAGAAACTGAGGAGTTGATGAGACGACTATACCGCCACCTTTTTGCTTAAAGATTTGTAATTGTTTAAATTTCGAGAACAAATTTTTTATAAAATGGGAAAATGCCTTTAGTTTAGTAATAACAGATTTCGACCTTGTTTGCATTGGGTGAGTGGAGAGATGAGCAAAGTGTCAATCAAATGTAGGTGGTCTCTTTCCCATTCCTGCGATGGGTTCTCTCGTTCTGCTTCTTGTGATCTCGCTAGTTGAAGTTCACGAGCCTTGTGTGGTCTTTCTGATGCTGATGGTGGTGAATTCTTGTGATCTCGCAAGTTGAAGGGGAAACGCACATATCGAAGGCTTCCCAGGCGATATGATTGAAGCCTAAGGAGCTCATATCCGTGCAACACGAAATCATCCATCTTTGTATGCAGTCAATCCTTTTGATGTCTTATTCTTTGCATTCAGAGGATTTCAAAGAGGTTGATGGACATTTTCTTGAATATATTGATCCGTCTTTCGTATTTCTGTCTTGTTTCTGCTGTGAACGGTTTCACGGGGATGATGTCTTGCTCCATTTGTTGACTTAATATACCATGGAAAATTCGTGAATGACAGTACTAAAGTAGGAAATACTTGAAGTTCTGCGTAGGGGCTTGTACTTGGTTTGTAGAAATGGGATGTTTGGTGTGCTCATTCAAATTTGTGCGGCATTGAACTCATTTCTAGTTCATTCTCTTAGTTGCCTCTAGCTATATTGATTCAATGCTGCTAATGCTGCTTGAGAATGTATTGTCAAATGAAATAGAAGCACAAGGACAACCCAAGTTTTTTGGGTGAAACGTATTCGAAGTTGGACACTTGTTGCTCAAATTTTATGGATCGTGTCCTTAATTTGTTGTTGCTTGGGCTTTGTTTTGCTATTCAGTGATAATTTTGAGTCAGTACAGTGTACTTAACTAGATAATTCAGAAGAAACAACAAAAGCGGTTCTCTCTTTCAGCACACCGCCAGATGATGATTGGGATATATTGCGCATGGGTTTTGAGTTCCATAAGGATGGATTAATGATATATCCTCATAACTTGTCCCTGCCGATGGCAAAAAACCGTCAATCTTCTCACAAAAGTATCTCCCCGATAGCAACTTTTGAAATATCTCATTGTTTGTGATGGATGATTTTTTGCACGGAAAATTTGTTTTTTCAAAGTTACATGTATGAGTTTCTCCTTTCGTGGATAAATTCATCTATTTTTAGTTAGTCCATACTTCATTCTTTTGTTTCTGGGTCTCTCTTCCCATAATACTGTTTTTTGGTCTTGTACAGAATGGCTGCCTCATCGGATTGGTCAGAGAAAATATCAAAAACATATTTACCTACTCTCCCAATATATGTCCTCGACACTCGTAGTGACCAGCTTGCATTTTCCTTAATCATCAGATGGAGGGGAAATGTGCTTGTCCTTCAATTGGTACATGCCATCGTTTTCATTTACATGAAGTGTGCTAATTTATCTCTGCATTAGCAACAGCCTGGTGTATATGAATTAGGATTTTAGGAGTTCCTTGATTTTTTTTATTGAGTTAAGATGCCTTCTGATATAGCCTTATCTCATCCTATGGATAACACATACAGCGCTTGGTTTACTAAAGCTTTTTCACAACCAGTGGTTGCTAGTTTCCCTCCTTCAGAGTCAATTTTGCAATATCCATAGTTAACAATTAAGGTTGGTGATCGAGAACTAGTTTTACCGTTAACTTTATTGGTGCCGAGAATGGACTGTGAGCACTGAGGAGGATGAGGTCTATGAAGGCGTCGTGTGGCTCAGATCGTGACAACTTTGATATCCCTTGCTTAAGTTTCTGATCATGTGAGTTTTAATTTTGCATTTAGACTTTCTAAGTGCCACATAGTTGCAATCTTTTTGCCCTCGGAGCTTAGGTTATAAACTATGCCTAGCAGATTGTGTACAAGTAAGAAGCGCTTGATTCCTCTTTGAGCGAGCTGCTAGATGATGATAGGGATATTGTGCATGGGCTTTGAATTCCACTTTGATGGGATATTGAAATAAATTCGCTACATAATCCCGTTTGATAGTAAAATTCTATCTTTATACATTTCTTGGCATTGAATTCCTTGCAACAATTTCACAATGATCGCATCGATTCTTCTGGATTGATTGTTTTCCAAGATGACGCCACTGTGAACTTACAACATCGTTTCTGGCTAGAGGTGTCCTTTCACCATTGATGTTTTCTTAGCTCTCTTGTAATTTGTTAGATCAGAAGAAAAACGGAAAGCCTCTCTTTTTCAGCCTTTCGGCATATTGAGCTTGCATGTGCAGCATGCCTCTTGCAATAGCACGTCACTCCAAGTTCAAGAGACATTCAGCTTTCTCTGCCACGACCATGAGCATGTCTTCTTTCTCTTACTGAAGACAGTGACGCTAGTAGCTCTCCTGGGTGCTCAGGGATTCGGCATGATGACACAGCAAACCCTTGACAGTGCTTGCTTTCTGGAAGCGCGACAATTGAAGTTGAGATGAGAGAACCAGTTGCAACATTGTTTTTCTTATCTTCCTATGCTTGTTAACTCTCTTTGAACTGTTTGTTGAAATCTACCCTTGTCTCTCAATTTTATACTCGCTTTACTGCGGTTGGATGTGTCATAACGTAGAGATCAATAAAATATTCGTTTATTGATAATTCAAACCTAATTTCTTTCTAAATTAAAATGATTTTGTCAAGTGACTAAGATTTGATAGTCTCGATAAGGGGAAAGTTACCTTAAAATGTAACATTATCTTTGGCCATCTCCAAACATATAGTTGAAATAGCAAAAACCGCAAAAGATATGAACTTTATTATCAATAGAATTACTATGTGGGAAATTTTTTATGAATGCCCACAATATAAAGAAAAAAGAAGATATTCCTAGAATTCTCGATTGTACATATAGTCTCAGAAGTTGTTACTAAGTCAATCACATGTCAAGAATAGTAAGGAATGTATACAGTCCAATTAAGAAACACACTAGTGTGACTGTTTAATGCAAATCTAACAATATAATTGTGATTTTATCTCGACTCGAGAGGTGATAGATTTCAATAAATTTGAAGAACCATACCGTGTGATTTAACAAAACCAGTATGACACTGATATGACTTAGGACTCGATACAAGATAACTCTTTACTAAATCATCAGCAAGTCCATGTAAATAGGTTGACAAGAAAAAAAAATAGGTTGACACCACAACTGTTCATGGAGCTCTCTCTAGTGGGCGATTTGTGCACTGTTTCAGCTTCCTGGTGTTTGGCTGGTTCTGACTGCCTTGGCCGGTGGTTGGGGCCGACTTTTGGAGGGAAAGGGTGCCTTTTACCCTCCTCAAAACCCCTAAGCTTTAGCCTTGCCTCGTATCCTTTTTGGGTCACGATGGAAGAATTGTGTAGGGTTTTCTGCAATCTGCTTCGCTACTACTACCGGGAGCTTTGACCGGTGGTTGGGGTCGATTATTGGAAGGAAGGTCCTCCTCTTGGCCTTCTTCAAAACCCATAAGGTGTCAACTTGGTACGTTCTCACTTATGGGCCTTTTGCCTGTACTCAACTAGGGTTTCTATTCCTCATCGGTCTGGTCTGTTGCGATTTTCTCTACTGCAATGACTTCTTCGTTGGATGTGGCCCATAATGGCGGGGAAGGCCCTAGTGCCCACAGCCCCTCCCCTCCCATTTTTGATCGCTTGACTCAAAGGGCCTTTTCCAAGGAAGAAGTGGAACGCTTTGACCTGACTCTGGCTGGTTTTGAGGACCAAGTGTCCCGGCCTTCTCGTGGACCTGTGGGACCGCACGGTAGGAGTCGAACCAAGTCTAGCTCAAAGCATCCTCGGTAGAGGAATGGCTCTAAGAACCCGAGTGCTTGATCCTGGGTTGTTGTGGCAAAGGTTGCTGCTAAGGGATACGATATGGAGTACTCTCCTCCGTCTTATGTGAACGATAAGCCCATTGTTGAGCTGTCTGATGTTGATCTTGAAGCAGCAGACCCCAAGCTCAAGGAGTGCCTGGTAGGTTACTTCATTGGGAGAAGACTTCCTTTCAAAACTATTGAATCGGCCCTCAAAAATGCCTGGGGCCCGAATTTGGCTAAGGTGATGTCCAACGACTAGGACTTCTTTTTCTTTCATGTACCCGATGCTAAGTTCCGTAGGAAGGTCCTGGAAGGGGGGACCTATCACAATGGCCAGAGTGCCGCTGGTGCTGCAACAATGGAAACCGACATGGGAACTAAAGAAGGATAGTCACTTGACAGTACTGATATTGATTAGATTGAGGAACTTGCCCCTTGCCTTCTAGTCTTCACAAGTGATCTGTAAAGTTTCTAGTGTGCTGGGGAAACCATTGTATGTGGACCGTCGCACCGAGCAGATGAAGATGCTGGCTTTCACCAGGGTTTGTGTGGAAATTATAGCGAATCAACCGACTTGTGAGTCAGTGGAAGTGGTTCATGAGGTCAATCTTGTTCGATGAGTGTAGAGTATGAGTGGAGGCCTCTTGCTTGTCCTGGATGTGGCATTTTTGGCCACAAATGTGCACCGGTTCTCGTTGGCCCCTCTACTTCGAAGACCATGGTTGTTCCTAACGCTTAGGGTGAGTCACAGGTCCCTGCTTTGATTTATGTTGTGGACTAGAGACGGGTTGTCGATGAGATGGATCACCTTCTCGAGGGGGGTATTAGCTTTGGTGAAGCTCAGCCTCCTCCTTAAGTTATGGTGGCCCCTCCAGTAGCTGTTGCTTCGGTTGCTGGTGTTGAAAGAGGCAAGACAGTGGATGATACTGCTTCCCTAGTAGCCGTTGGTTTTGTTCCTTCCTTAGGGGCAGACCTAGGCTGGAAGCAAGTTAAGGGCAATAAGAAAAAGGCTCCTGTTAATAAGGATGCAGAGTCGTTCAGGCTAGCACCTCCAAAAGATGGTGGTTGGTCTTTGAAACTTAAGGAGTTTGCTCCTAAAGTAACTCTCAGTAACCCTGCTCAGAAGACTCAAGCATCTTCTAAGACTGCCTCTAAGCCAAAAGAAGGTCGCTCGTCCTTAAGGGGGGCAATGGATGCTGCTCCTGCTTCTTCAGCTTTTCAATCCAGTTCTATTAACGACATTGAGGACCCCAATTTTTGTTCAGATGATGATGATTTGTTGTCTATATGCCCTCCTTCTCCGAGAGCCCCTTTTGCTCTCGAGGACTCTAAAACCCTGCAGCAAAGACTTTAGAAGCTGCTCCCTAATCCTTCCCACTCAGTACCTGCTCCACCTTCTAGTCGGCGTGAGTCCTTAAAGAAGAGGTAATCCTGCCTTCTGTGTATTTATGTATATAGGTATATGGAATATTAAGGGCATGGTTAACCCCATTAGGCGTGCTGAAGTTAGAAGATTCGTGTCTTCAAATAACCTTTGTTTTGTTGGTCTCCTCGAGACTAAAGTACCTGAGTCTTTTTTTTATCCTATTTCCTCTTGTTTTTTGACGGGGTGGAACTGGATTGCAAATTATGAGTATGCCCCTCGAGGCAGAATCTGGATTGGATGGAATTCGGAATTTGTTAGCTTTGAAGTCTCTACGGTTAATGCTCAAGCTATCCATGGGCACTTGAAGTTTATTCTATCAGGGCGGACTTGTTGTCTTTCGGTTATTTATGTTGAGCACTCGTTTGCTTGCCGTCATCCCCTATGGGAGGACCTTGTTCGGATGAGCCTTCTGGTGCAGGATTCGACCTGGTTGGTTGCTAGTGACTTTAATGTTATCAAAGATTTGTCGAATCGAGTTGGAAGTGGAAGTTCCATTGCTTGGATCTCTCATTTTGATGATTTTAGCCATTGCCTAGCCCGGTCTAAGTTGGAGGACTTAAGGTATGTCAGTCTTTGGTATACTTGGTCCACTTCTTTTGGTGATGGTAGGAAAATGAGGAAGATTGATCGGGTGCTGGTTAATACCAAGTGGAATGCTAATTTTTCCTTCTCTGAAGCTTCCTTTTTGAGCCCGGGAATCTTTGACCATTCCGCCATGGTTGTCAAAGTTCTCAGCCCGGTTTCAAGAAGGAAGCCTTACAAGTTCTTTGATTTATGGATAAAGCATATGGATTTTCCTTTTATTGTTCGGCAGGTCTGGGAGAGTCCAATGGATGGGGTTCCCATGTTCAAATTAGTTTGTAAGTTGAAGGCTCTGAAAGGCCGTCTCAAGCGGCTTAATAGAGAGGCATTTTCAAACATTTCGGTGAGGATTGATGAGGCAAGGAATGCTTTATGTATTACCCAACTTGGTCTTCAGGAGGATCAAGGAAACATTACTCTTGTTGATCTGGAGAAGTCCCAGCACCGTGTCTTTGTTGACTTGCATACCCATGAGGAATCTTTTTTCAAACAGAAATCCAGAGTGAGATGGCTCAAGGAAGGTGACCGTAATACAAAATTTTTTCATCAGTCAATCAATAGAAGATAGCTCAGGAATCGAAACCTCTCGGTTAAGAATCCCTCAGGCTCCTTGATTGCGGATTCAGCCTTGGTGCCTTTGGTTTTTGTCTCCTTCTTTACTAACCTCCTATCACTGCAAGCTGCTTTGGTGAAGCCTTTGTTGCAGGAGTTGAAGGTGTTCATCCGATGGCCGCTTTCGGTTGATTAGGTTCTTACTTTCTCCCTGCCGGTTCTTGATTCTAAAATTCGTGATACACTGTTTTCTTTGGCTCGTGGCAAAGCTCTTGGGCCAGATGGGTTTACAATGGAGTTCTATAAGAATAATTGGGACCTAGTAGGGTTGTTAGTCTTAGAAGCTGTGAAGGATTTCTTTTCCATGGGTCGGCTGTTAAGGGAGGTCAACAACATGATTCTAGCTTTGGTGCCTAAGGTTCCTAACGCTTGTGCTATTTCTGATTTTAGGCCTATAGCTTGTTGTAACACTATATATAAAGTCATTACCAAGATCTTGGCCAATCGAATAGCGGCTGTGCTGGATGACCTGATAAGCTCCTCCCAGAATGCCTTTGTCAAGGGTAGGAGGATTATGGACAACATTCTCTTAGCCCAGGAATTGTTTGCAGGCTTTCACCGAGACCCTTACTTGCCAAAGTGTGCTATTAAGGTGGACTTCCAGAAGGCTTATGATACAATCGATTGGGATTTTATTGAGCTTACCTTATTAGCTTTTGGTTTTCTTGATTGGATGATCAAACTCATAATGGTATGAGTCCGCACCCCGAAATATTCTATCTCCATCAATGGTGAACTACATGGCTTCTTCTTAGGTGGACGGGGACTTCGACAATGAGACCCAATGTCCCCCTATCTCTTTACTCTTGTGATGGAGGTCTTCTCTGGGATTTTGACTTCACGCTCAGCTCAAGAGGATTTCAAGTATTTTTGGAGGTGTAAATCCGTTAATCTTTCTCATCTCTTCTTTGCCGATGATATCTTTCTATTTTGTTAGGCAAACTGGGCTTCGGTGACTCTCCTCAAGAGAGGACTTGACATCTTCTCCTCTTAGAGCGGATTGCTTCCGAATAAGAACAAAAGTGAGTTTTTCTTGCATGGGGGCCTCCTTCCTTGCGGAGGAACACTATCATGTCTTTTGGTTTCCAGGAAGGGAAACTTGCAGTGTGCCTATCATTTCCTCTATGCTTGGAAAAACGGATTGTATTGCTCTCACTAACCATATCCCAGCTAGGGTCTAGTCTTGGACCCACCGGTTTCTTTCCATTGCGCGAAGACTTCAGTTGAGAAAGTCAGTTCTTCATTCTATTCAAGCCTTTTGGGCCAGTGTTTTTACCCTCCCCTATTCGGTGTTAGACCATATAGAGCATATATTGAGGCAACGAAGGGCTCTTCCTTTGGCCGAGGTGGGGCTAAGGTTTCTTGGGAGGATGTTTGTGTTCCCAAGGAGGAGGGTGGTCTTGGTATACGAAGGTTGCGGGAATGTAACAAAGCGGCCATTCTCAAATATATCTGGATTTTGTTACAGACAAAGAGTCCCTTTGGTGTTGGTGGATCCACTCTAATTTCTTAAAGAGGGATAATTTTTGGGTCTCTTCTACTCTTATCGTGTGTTCTTGGGCGTGGAAGAATATTCTTAAGTTAAGAAGGGATTTTAGGCTCTTCTTCATTTGGAAAGTGGGGGATGGTCGGCCAGTCTCACTTTGGCATGACAATTGGCACTAGGAAGGCCCGCTGAGCCTTTTCCTTCCGAATTCTCTAATTGCTAGTTCCAGCCTTTCTTGACAAGTGATGGTTGCTAAATTTCTTTCACCAGCGGGTTAGCAGTTCAGGACTATTATGGAGTGCTGGGATGTGGCATCCCAAAATTCAAGTCATCCTCTAGAGGAAATTAAAGCCTATAATTAGGTATGAAATTACCTATGGTTTATGTTTTAGCCATTAGTTTTCTTAAGGCTAAGTGATATATGCTTGTGTTCATGAGATTTTAAATTAGATAAATTAATGAGAATAATCTATGCTTGGCTATGCACCTCATAAAATTGAATTCCTATAAATAAAATGTTATAAGACTTTGGCCATGAGGAATTTAAAAATTTAAAATCTATAAAAGAAAGAATTAAAAGTGTTTAAAGGTGAAATTTAGGATTTAAATTAGGTTTGGGCCTTAGGCCCAAAAAGGGGGATTTTGGTGGGCCGAATGGCCGGCCCAATAGAAGCCCACGGAGGGGCTGTCGCCGGCCCAAGTGAGGCCCAAGAAGGAGAGTGGTCGGCCCATGCATGGGCTTTGCCAAGTGGCAAGGAGGAGCTCATGCATTGGCCATTAGAAGAGGCAAGCTAATCATTGCAAATGATGAGGTTTGGGGGAAATAAAAGGGAAGAATAGGAGAGAGAGTGGCCAGTTGTTCGGCCAAGTGAGGAAGGGAGAGAGAGAGAGAACCATGCGAGAGAGAGTGAGGCCGAGAGAGGAGAAGCCGAGAGGGAGAGGAAGGAGCTCGCCGTCCGTCCACCCGTCGCCGCCCATGTGCAGCTCGTTAACCGCCGTGTGCTCATCGCTAGTTCGGTCTAGAGGCAAGTTGGGAATCCACTTTCTACTCTTGCACCAATGTCTTGCATGTATGGTCGGAATCTAGGACATTTGGAGGCATGGGAGTGAAGCTAATGTGTTTTGTTCTTGAGTTGCATGCTGTTTTCGCATGAACCGCCTGAGTCAGAACCTTGTGAGAGCTTCCATGCATGTTTTGAGTTCGATTTTGACTTTGATCTCTTCATAAAAGTTGTAGCTAACATCTTAAACTACCATATAATAAAATTTGGTGCAAAATTATGGAGATTTAAGGGGTCAAACTCTCATCCTACGGAGATGCTAGATCTGGAATGTTTTCGCACGAACCGCCTGAGTCAGAAATTTGTGAGAGCTTGCATGCATGTTTTGAGTTCGATTTTGACTTTGATATCTTCATAAAAGTTGTAGCCAACATCTTAAAATACAACATACTAAAATTTGGTACAAAATTATGGATAGTTGGGGGGTAAAACTCTCATCCTACGGAGACACCAAATCTGGAACGATTTCACTGACCTTTCGGTGGATTTGTGGTTGCATATTGATTTTTACTAGGAATCTCTCTTCAATTTCTTCATGAAACATGTAGATAACATCTTAAAATATAACATACTCAAATTTGAAGTAAAATGAACAAGTACAACCTAGTGAATCGACTTACTCTTGAAGATGGTAAATCGGGAGACATGGTACAGGACACCCGAGACTTCATGGACCCATATGATGACTATACTCTGGATATTTGTGGCACCCCTCGACGGCCCCCGATCCGTTAGGGTCGCCACAATTCACTTTCTTTTCACTTTCCTTATTAACATGTCACTCTGATATCATTTCAATTGCAGCGGGTCCATACAACATAGGGGTTTACACTTTTTTTTTTTTGATAGGTCCCTTGCGCAATTCATATACGGAAGCACATTCAACAAACTCCCTTTCCTATATTCAGAAAACGATGCACACCTACTAAACATCTTATATAAGTTAAAGTCGAACATGTTTATTTACATAAAGCAGATGGACCTCTTTAGTTGTACATTGAAATGCCAATGTTTCTATACTCGGCTATACTTCAAAAGATGACCGACATCTTCTCCAACAATCGACTACTTAAAGTCCATCGATCAGTGTCGGCGTCCAAAAGTTCCCTCATTTGCTATCATTCTCCTCGCGATCATATCCAACCGCTCAATCCATCTACTAATCTGAAATGTTGGTACCCAAAAGGGGTGAGTACAACCACTCAACAGGTAAAGGAATCCAATAACCACTCAATGCATCATACAAGTCATACATGCATCTCAGGCATTACTTACCTTGAAGCCAGGCGTGTACTATCATGCATCATCACCACAATCATAACACATACATGTGTATCATCATGTCATACTCATATCATCGTCATCATGACATTATTATGTCACACACATGTCATCATCGTCATGGCATCATCATATCACACATGTCATCATCATCATGACATCATCATATCACACATGTCATCATCATGACTTCATCATATCACACATGTCATCATCATCATGACAGCATCATACCATACGCATATATGCATGTCATCATGCCATATCATAAATCATCACCATATCACATCATACATCATCATCATCATGCATATCATCATGCCATGGGTGATCATCATCTTATCACATCATACATCATCATCATCATGCATATCATCATGCCATGGGTGATCATCATATCATATCATATCATATCATATCATGCATGGTTCAATTTCCACTTTTAACTTTCAATTTGATCACCACATCACCCTTCCTCGGATCATCAATTTCATCTCATATTTTACACTCGCATCACATGCGAGAAAACCTCCGGCATTCAGCCATTCCAGGCCACCGGGCATCCGGCCCCCCACATTCCGGGCATCTCCCATTCCAACTGGCATCATGAGGCATTCCCCTCGGGAAAAAACCTCCGACAAGGCTTCCGGCATTTACACTCCCTGGCCGGGCATCCCGCACCCCAATCCTGGCATCACAAGGCATTCCCCTTGGGCAAAAACCTCCAGGGCTTCCGGAATTATGTACCGACATACCACTAGGCCTCCCCTGGAATTACATACCGTATACCACCGGGCATCCCGACACTCCCGGGGCATTATCATCCGCCACATCAATCTCCTCATTTAACATTATTCATGTTCACCAATTTCGGTCTTAATTTAGCATGGCATATGAGGTGACATCAAACAAGTCATACTTGGCATGGAATTCATACATGTATGTCAATTCAACGTCATGCATACATCAAGACCTCATCATACATGCTACATGGTATAATTATTTATGAAATAAATTTAATGGAATTTATGGCCAATAATATAATCCATTTTTCATGCCCTTTTTCATTTATTTAAATTTCAGCTTTTGTCATTTTCAAAAATATTAAATTTAATATCTATAAATTCCCAAAAATTATAAAATTAAGGCAAGTGATAAAAAAGGCAATAGGATGATGATTTCATGTAAAATACATGGCCAAATAAAATTTCACATCATTCCATAAATCACCCAAAACAGCATATCATTTTCGGATGAAATCAGAAAGCACAGTTTCCGAAGAAATTCGATTAAAATATTCATACGACCTCTAAAAATTACAAAATTTTACCGAGTCATAGCCAAGACATTGTCGTACATCTTTCATGAAGACTTCCAAATCAGATTCTTTTTAGATTATTTTCTACAGTCTCACGAAGCTTCTGGATCCATTACCGAATCGTCCAGTACATGCTTCTCCGAAATACTGAGTTTTCACCTACCTATTCTCTTTCGTTTCCTCTGAAATTTGGATATGTTATACATCAAGGTGTTCTATACAGGTTTCATGAAGAGATATAAGTCAAATAACCAGAGTATAGTCGTCATTTAAGTCCATGAAGTCTCGGGTGTCCCGAAATACATCTCCAGAATTACTGTCTTCAAGATCTAGTCGATTTACTAGGCTATACTTGTTCATTTCCTCTGAAATTTGGATATGTTATACATCAAGGTGTTCTATACAGGTTTCATGAAGAGATATAAGTCAAATAACCAGAGTATAGTCGTCATTTAAGTCCATGAAGTCTCGGGTGTCCCGAAATACATCTCCAGAATTACTGTCTTCAAGATCTAGTCGATTTACTAGGCTATACTTGTTCATTTCACTTCAAATTTGAGTATGTTGTATTTTAAGATGTCCCCTACAACTTTTATGAAGAAATAGAAGAGATATTCTTAACACAAACCAACATGCAACCACACATCCAACAAGAGGTCAGTAAAATCTTTCCAGATCTGAGGTCTCCGTAGGATGAGAGTTTAACCCCTCAAATATCCATCATTTTCCACGAAATTTTAGTTTGTTTTATTTCAAGATGTTAGATACAACTTTTATGAAGAGATCAAAGCCAAAATATGACTCCAAACATGCATGCAAGCTCACACAACATTCTGACTCACACTGTTCGAGCAAAAACAGCCACACCATTCAAGAATAAACCACCCATACTTCGGTTTTCGTCACCAAATCACCCAAACTCGACACTATATCAACCATAAATGTAACAAACACACATGCAAGAGTAGCAAAGGACCCCCAACTTGCCTCTAGACTCAAGAGAACGACGGCACACGGGTGGCAAACGGGCGGCGATGGGCAGACAACTCCTTCTCTCGGCTTCCCCTTCTCTTTCGCCACTCCCTCTCTCTCGCAACCTCCTCTCTCTCCCTTTGGCCGAATTCTCCACCAGCCACTCTCTCTCTCTCTCTCTCTCTCTCTCTCTCTCTCTCTCTCTCTCTCTCTCTCTCTCTCTCTCTCTCTCTCTCTCTCTCTCTCTCTCTCTGGTGGCTTATATATTGCATGTACCCCCTCTTTGCATGGGGGACACTTGTCCCTAAGAAGGAGACAAGTGTCTTCTTTGCCGAAGACACTTGGAGGCCATGCGTCGGCAGCCCAATGGGCTTCATGGGCCGGGCCTCTTGGCCCACTTTAGGCCCATCTCACTTGGGCCTAAAGCCCAAACTTAAATGGCCCAAGTTTATATTTAATAATACATCTTAATCCTTATTTAAATAAATACCTAATTACATAATAAAAAGGCCAAAAGACTTTGCAACATAGTTGAATAAAATCCAACCTATAAAATTCATGGCCAAATACATAATTTCCTCATCAAATAAAATCCTTGGTCTCACATGGACATAGGATGTGTTTCCAACAACAATAATTATCCATTTATATAAATACTAGATCATTCTTATTCACTTGGCCATAAATCTTGAAATCATAATTCAATAAACTCCTACTTATAAAACACATGGCCGTGAGTTATTTTTGGGATGCCACAATATTTGACTTAGATCCCTTCATGAGACTTGTAGAGAACATCTTGAAGTAAAACATATCCAAATTTCAGAGGAAACGAAGAAGAATAGGTAGGTGAAGACTCAGTATTTCGGAGAAGCATGCACTGGACGTTTCGGTGTTAGATCCAGAAGCTTCGTGTGACTGTAGAAAATAATCTAAAAATAATTTGGCTTAGAATTCTTCATAAAAAAATATACTTTAGTGTCTTGGCTATAGCCTGGTAAAATTTCATAATTTTTGGAGATCGTTTGGATATTTTAATCAAATTATTTCGGAAACTGTGCATTATGTTTTTATCCGAAATTACATGTTGTATTTGTGTGAATTATAATTTTGTGTGGAATTTGATTGGCCTTGTGTTTTTCATGAAATTATTACCCTATTTTCTTGTCTATCATTAGCCTTAATTTCATGACTTTTGAGAATTATATGGATATTTAATTTAAATATTTTAAAAATGATACAAGCTGGAATTTAAATAAATTTCAAAAATGCATGATAAATGGACTATTCCAAACTGTATGAATTCCATAAATGCTATTTTTATGAATGATTGCATCTTGCTACATGTATGATGATGACTGATGATGCATGTATAAATTAAATGATGAAAGTGATTTTGTTTGCCATTACATTATGTGCCATGTTAAGTTGAGACCTAAATTGGTAAACATGATCAATGATAAATGAGGAAATCTGTTTGTGGCGGATGATAATGCCCTGGGAGTATCAAGATGCCCGGGATGGGGGGTGCCGGATGCCCGGAATGTATAGAGATACATGGCCGGATGGCTCTGGGAGTATCAGGATGCCCGGAATGGTTGGGTGCCGGAAGCCTTGGAGGTCTTTGCCCGAGGGGATGCCTCGTGATGCTAGTTGGGATGCGAGATGCCCGGAATGTGGGGGTGCCAGATGCCCGGTGGCCTTAAGTGGCTGAATGCCGGAGGTTTTCTCGCGATGCTAGGATGGGATGCGAGTGTAAAGTATGAGATGAGATCAATGATCTTGAGAAAGGGTGATGTGGTGATCATATTGAAAGTTTAAAAGTTGAAATTGAATCATGCATACATGACATGATATGATGATGATCACCTGTGGCATGATGATATGATATGATGATGATCACCTATGGCATGATGATATGCATGTATGATATGATGATGATGACATGTGTATGATAGGATGATGTCATGATGATGGTGATATATGATATGATATGATGATGATGATATGTCTAGGACAAAATGATGATGGCATATCTATGATATGATGGTGACCGATAATATGATGATACATGTGTATGACATGATGATGATAACCTATGACATGACGACATGTATGTGTTATGATTGTGATGAAGATGTATGATGGTATATGCATGGCTTCAAGGTAAGCACGCATGGATGCATGAATGGCATGTACGATGATGTGATTGTATTGTATGATGTATTGAGTGGTTATTGGATTCTTTTACCTGCTGAGTGGTTGTACTCACCCCTTTGGAGAACCAACATTCCAGATTAGCAGCATGCTGCTCCCTGCTGTCACGCAGGGTGTATTTTATGGCCTACCTTCCTATGTTGAGGTCGAGTGCGAGAAGTTTGGATGTCCCTCTGTTCCTGGATTGACGTATATTCGAGTGCGCTATTTAGTTATGTACAATGTAGGCCTGGCTAGGGGCCCTGTTGTCCAGGAGTTCATATCCGTCCACATTCGTTGCGACGGAGTGATGCGTGGGATGTTGCCGCCGCCACCGCCTGATGCACCGAGATGGGTGTGAGCGCCCGTGCGTGACGAGTAGGAGCTGAAAATTTTTGGGATGGTTAGCCGACACTAGTGATGGGGGATCTTGCACGTGAGTTGTAGTGGGTCGATTGTTTCTTTTTGGGTTTTAGGCCGAGTATGGCTAAGTCCTGGCCTTTCTTTTGATGTACCGACCCAAGGAAACCCATCTTGAAAATATGTAAATAAAGTGTCATGGCTGTCTTTTATTATGATGTTTAGTGGTGTGCAATTGTATCATGGTTGATGGAGGGTGAGATGGTGATGTTATATTTTGCTTCCGCTAATGAGTCGCGCTGGGACCATTTTACAAAAAAAATGTCTATGATTTACGATGCTTCTTCTAAGAGGTGTAGCTAGTGTTCCATTATGTGTAACGTCAGGTGCCTGTGGCGACCCTAAGGAGTTCGAGGTGTCACATGGGACCTTTTCCTTCCAACCCTCTCTCGGTCCCCTGACAGGTTCTCCTAGCGTGGATAGTCTTCCGGGATCTTTTTGGTGGCTTCAGCGTGGGAGGTTCTAAGAACCAAGAAGGACCGTGTTCCCTGGGCCCATTTTATTTGGAACATGGCCATGGCTCCTAGGTTTCAATTCAACCTTTGGCTAATTACTAGGAATCGCTTACCTACTCAAGTTTTTCTCCTATCTTATGGCAAAATCAACTATGAATTATGTGCCTTTTGTAATGCCACTTCGGACTCGATTGATCATCTCTTTTTTGAGTGCCATGTCCTTGCGACTCTTGCTTTTTTCTGGGCTGGGAGGTGTAATCTCCCTTGGCATAATAGGTCTTGGGCGGAGAACATCCGTTGGGCCCTGAGATTTCTCTCTGGCGAGGATTTTTTCCACTCCATTGCTTGGTTTTCTTTTGGAGCCTTGTGCCACTTAATATGGAACAAAAGGAACAACATCATTTTTCGTGGCAAAGCACTGGAGGTGATGTGAATCGTTGCGGAAGGATCGTTCTACGAAGGCCCAGATGGTACGAATTGCAAACCTCGACCTCCAATCAAACCTGTGGTTGGCAACCTCGGTATGAATGTGACCTGTTGATGAACACGTGTCAACCAACCAACGTTATAAACGCCACGAGCAAAAGAATTCGCTATCTCGCTTGATAAGTCGAATTGATCGCCACAAGAGAATCTTGATTAGGTCAAGTCCTCAAAAGAACAGTAAAAAGAGAACCTCTCAATTCTTTTCCTCCAAAAATAAAATATATCTGTCCCCAAAGAAATTTGGCAAATCCTTTATATAGGTTACCACACAAACCCTAAAAACCAACCCTAAAAATCTAATGCGTTATATTCTAAAATATTCCTATTTTAGAATATTCTTAAACAAGAATATATATAAATTGATTTGGTCAATTATTTGGTGACAAGATAATTAAATTGCACCAAGATTTCCAAGATTCTTCAAGATTTGATCCAAGATCATCTTCACGCCAAAGATCACAAACCATGACGCCAACAGCTTGCCTGAATTGTTTGGCCCGCGCTTGAGTAATCGAACCAGTAGGAATAGACAATGGGTCCCTAGCACCTCCTCCTCGATATGACTCGATGTCCACATCATTCCCTCCCCCGTGCAAAGGATTTGTCCTCAAATCATCACTGGCATAAAAAAAAAAGTCAAGTCAGAAACATTAAATGTGGCACTAACGTCATACTTACCTGGAAGATCAAGCTTGTAAGCATTATTGTTAGCTCTTTCCAAAACCATGAATGGTCCATCCCCTCATGGTAATAACTTAGAATGTCGCTGCTCAGGAAATCTCTCTTTGCGCATATGAACCCAAACCCAATCGCTAGGTTCAAACACCACTTCCTTGCGCCCTTTGTTAGCTTGCCTTGCATATTGCTCAGTCTTGCGCTCAATATTTGTGCGCGTCTTCTCATGCAACGCCTTGACAAATTCAGCTTTCTTTGCTCCATCTAAATCCACACGCTTATCAACAGGTAAAAGGGTTAAATCTAACGGAGTTAATGGATTAAAACCATAGACAACCTCAAATGGTGTAAATTTAGTAGCATAATGCATGCTCCTATTATATGCAAATTCAACATGTGGCAGACAATCTTCCCAAGATTTTATGTTCTTTTTAATAATAGCACGCAACAATACCCCTAAAGTTCTATTAACTACCTCGGTTTGACCATTGGTCTGTGGATGACAAGTAGTAGAAAATACCAACCATGTTCCTAGTTTTTTCCACAATGTTTTCCAAAAGTAGCTAAGAAATTTAGAATCTCGATCTAAAACAATCGATCTAGGCATGCCATGCAAACGTACAACCTCCTTAAAGAACAAATTAGCAATATGAGATGCATCATCAGTTTTATGACAAGGTATAAAATGAAACATCTTTGAAAACCGATCAACAACCACATAAATAGAATCTCTACCATACTTAGACCTAGGCAATCCTAACACAAAATCCATAGAAATATCAATCCAAGGATGCGTTGGAATAGGTAATGGTGTATACAAGCCATGCGGTTTAGTCGTAGACTTCGATTGCTTACAAGCAATGCATCTCTCACAAACGTGTGTGACCTCTCTCTTCATATGTTGCCAATAAAAATGTTCATACAGCACTTCATAAGTCTTATTAATGCCAAAATGCCCCATTAAACCACCACTATGCGCTTCTCGCACCAACAATTCACGCAAAGAACACTTAGACAAACATAGTTTGTTTTCATGAAAAAGATAACCTCCATGCCTATAAAATTTATCAAATGCAGTGTGTTCACATGCTTCATAGACTCTCCCAAAGTCATCATCATCAATATATGAGCCCTTGATATGCTCAAAACCTAGACACTTTGCTTCTAAAATGGTTAGAATCGCATACCTTCGAGAAAGTGCATCGGCTACCACATTTTCCTTACCTTTCTTGTACTTGATCACATATGGAAAAGTCTCAATTAACTCCATCCATTTGGCATGTCTTTTATTCAAATTTTGCTGTCCTTTCAAGTACTTCAAGGTCTCATGGTCGGTGTGGATCACAAACTCCTTTGGCCATAAATAATGTTGCCAAGTCTCCAAAGCTTGCACTAAAGCATACATCTCCTTATCATAGGTAGGATAATTCAATGTTCCTCCACTCAATTTTTCGCTGAAATAAGCTATGGGATGCCCTCCTTGCATCAACACGACTCCAATTCCTGTACCAGAAGCATCGCACTCTATCTCAAAAGTAGCACTGAAATTCGGCAAAGATAATGAGGGAGCATTAGTTAACTTATCTTTTAGCAGATTAAATGCTTTCTCTTGCTCTTCTCCCCATGTGAAACCCACGTGCTTCTTGATTACCTCAATTAATGGTGCGGCAATAGTGCTAAAATTTCTCACAAATCGTCGATAAAAACTCGCCAATCCATGAAAGCTACGCACCTCTCCTATGGTCTTAGGCGTTGGCCATTCACGGATTGCTTTAACCTTTTCTTCATCAACCTGTATACCATTAGCACTAACAACAAATCCTAGAAATACTAATTTGTTGGTAACAAAAGAGCACTTCTTTAGATTAGCGTATAATTGCTCGGTCCTTAAAACTTGCAAGACAACTCGCACATGCTCAATATGGTCATCAGGACTTCGACTATAAATTAAGATGTCATCAAAATAGACAACTACAAATCGACCAATAAAAGCACGCAAAACATGATTCATAAGTCGCATAAACGTGCTTGGTGCATTAGTTAATCCAAATGGCATTACTAACCACTCATATAATCCATACTTGGTCTTAAATGCAGTTTTCCATTCATCACCTTCTTTCATCCTAATTTGATGATAGCTACTTTTCAAATCGATCTTAGTGAAAACGCAAGAACCATGCAACTCATCCAACATGTCATCTAACCTAGGAATAGGATGTCGATACTTTACCGTAATATTATTGATTGCTCGGCAATCGACACACATTCGCCAAGTTCCATCCTTCTTTGGCACTAACAAAACAGGGACGGGGCACGGGCTAAGACTCTCTCTCACATACCCCCGTTCCAATAGTTCGCTAACTTGCCGCTGAAGTTCCTTTGTCTCCTCAGGATTGCTTCGATATTCGGGTCGATTAGGTAATGGCGCACCAGGAATCAAGTCAATTTGATGTTCTATGCCTCGAATCGGTGGTATCCCTCCAAGAAGTTCATCAGGAAAGACATCTTCAAATTCCTGCAATAAACATACAACAGGACTAGGCAAACTTGGGTCAAGATCATTAGTAGAAAATAAAACCTCCTTGTACACAAGTACAAGCATTGGTCGATATAGAACTAAAGCTCTCCTCACTTCACTTTTTGCATAAAAATTATTTTGCCTCTTTTCTTTCCTCTCTTCTTTTCCCTCGGTTTTTACCACAATATTTCTCTCAGCCTCTCATTTTCCTTGCGTCTCAGACACACCATGCAAGCCCTCGAATTTCTCACATTTTCCCTCTCTCTCGGCTTCTCGTTGTAACTTTAGTTGATCTTGATACACCTCACTAGGTGTCATTGGTACCAAGGTATAAGTCTTTTGATTCATCATCAATGAATAATGATTAGTATACCCATCATGATGTACCTTTCGATCATATTGCCATGGTCTTCCAAGTAAGATGTGACCCGCTTGTATAGGTACAACATCACACTTTACTTCGTCCT
Organism: Eucalyptus globulus; assembly: GCA_014182545.1. Classification (NCBI taxonomy): domain Eukaryota; kingdom Viridiplantae; phylum Streptophyta; class Magnoliopsida; order Myrtales; family Myrtaceae; genus Eucalyptus; species Eucalyptus globulus. Next base: position 6,243,200 of record CM024724.1, read on the forward strand.
TATATCTCCCTATCTCAAATGGAATTCGAACTTGCTTCGATACTTTCACCTCACCACTATCATTTAACCATTGAAGTCTATAAGGCCTAGGGTGCTTTGTTGTCTTCAAGCCCAACTTATCCACCATAATACAACTTGCCACATTCGCACAACTACCTCCATCAATTATCATACTACGAGATCTTACCATTCACCACACACCTTGTATGAAACAAATTATCTCTTTGTTGGTGATGCTCCTCCTCCTTTACTTGCACACTCAGAGAACGCCTAACCACCAATAAGTCTCCTTTTATAGCCACTTCTCCATCACTACAATCCTCCAATGGTGGCATCTCATCATCATCTTCTTCCCTTTCACTTTCGGACTCAATAACACCATGTCCAGTCATGATCATCACCCTCCTATTAGGGCATTGATTCGCCATATGACCCCTGCCCAAACACTTAAAACATTTAATTTCACAAGTTCTAGTGCTAGAATTTTCGATTTTACCTGAAACCGGATTCGTTCCAACTATACCATCCCTCTCCTTCTCCTTTGAAGTTTCGGTTTTTGTGTTGTTTCCTCTCCAATTTGGCTTCTCATCTCTCTTCCAATTGGATCTCCAATTTTGATTTGAACCTCCTCCACTCTTGTGATTTTGCTCCAACTTCAATTGCCGCTCAACTTTGATGGCTTTGTCCACCAATTCTTCCAATTCAACATAGTGTTGCAGCTCTACCACCCTTGCTATGTCTCGGCTCAAACCACTCAAAAATCTTGACATTGTGGCCTCACGATCCTCCGTCACATTAGCACGGATCATGGCAATCTCCATCTCCTTGTGATACTCTTCCACGCTCTTATTGCCTTGTGTGAGGTTTTGTAACTTTTGAAACAAATCTCGATGGTAATGACTTGGCACAAAACGCCTCCTCATCACCGCTTTCATCTCATCCCACGTCTCTATCGGTCTTTCACTATTGCGCCTCCTACTAGTCACAAGTTGATCCCACCAAATTATAGTATAATCAGTAAATTCAACAGCTGCAATTTTTACCTTTTTGAGCTCAGAGTATCATTGGCAATCAAATACCATCTCCATGCGTTTCTCCCACTCTAGATACACATCGGGATCATTCTTCCCTTGGAATGAAGGAATCTTCATCTTGATGTTGCCAAGTTCATCATCTCCTCGGTGTCTAAACCTTCGACCTCCATTCCACCTTTCAAATCGAGCATCTCGATCATCCTCCATGTCGGCCTCATCATCATCATATCGCCGTTGCCTTCTATGTTGTGTTCTAGAGGCATATCGCCGATGTTGCGGCCTTCCTCGGGGTATCTCTCGGTCACCATCAACCCTCATGCCATTCCCCATCATTCGGCCACTAAGCTCCTCCACTATGACCCTCAATTGCTGGATGTTTTCCATGAGCGCTTCATCCCTTCGTATGGAGTCAACCTCCCATTGATTCACGCTTTCTTCGCGCGACATATTTTAGACCTGCAAGTAAACGTTAGTCTAAAAAAAATCCTCACCAATCACTCCCTCACGTGTTTCTCTCGAGATATTTGTCACTCCTCTCGTGTTTAACTCAAGTCTAGGCTTTTTCCACCCTCAATTAAGCTTACACACTCTTGCCTTTTTCCTCTCGTATTCTCTTTTCACAAGCTCTTTATTGGATTCAAAACCTGTCTCTCAACCCCCTCACGACAATCAATCAAACTAATCAAACAAGATTAGATCACTATTGATTTTGTTTCAGCAAGTAACAATTTCAAACCAACAAGTACAACTTTCGAAATTCCAATTGAAACACAAATCACTATTGATTTTGTTTCAATTTGGTCTACTAACAAACGAGTCGCCTTCTTGATTTTTTTTTTTGTTCGGCTAATTTGTTTTTTGCCGAATCTGTTTTTTTTTTTTTCTCTTGCACACTTTTTTTTTTTTTGCGTTTTCTTTCTCTTTTTTTTTTTTTTTTACTTTGTTTTTTTTTACAAACTCAGATACAATTTAAGATGCTAGAAAATAAAATTTAAAACTAACAGCAAACAACTACGTATGGAAGCACAAAAGCAATCTGATCCCTAAATTAGCTAGAATCGAAACCCTAACTCAATAAATCTCAAATTGCTAAATATCAACAGAAAATTAAAGATAAATAGACCTTGTAGAAGCACGCTCTAATACCAAACTGATGTGAATCGTTGCGGAAGGATCGTTCTACGAAGGCCCAGATGGTGCGAATTGCAAAGCTCGACCTCCAATCAAACCTGTGATTGGCAACCTCGGTATGAACGTGACATGTTGACGAACACGTGTCAACCAACCAACGTTATAGACGCCACGAGCGAAAGAATTCGCTATCTCGCTCGATAAGTCGAATTGACCGTCACAAGAGAATCTTGATTAGGTCAAGTCCTCAAAAGAACAATAAAAAGAGAACCTCTCAATTCTTTTCCTCCAAAAATAAAATATATCTGTCCCCAAAGAAATTTGGCAAATCCTTTATATAGGTTGCCACACAAACCCTAAAAACCAACCCTAAAAATCTAATGCGTTATATTCTAAAATATTCCTACTTTAGAATATTCTTAAACAAGAATATATATAAATTGACTTGGTCAATTATTTGGTGACAAGATAATTAAATTGCACCAAGATTTCCAAGATTCTTCAAGATTTGATCCAAGGTCATCTTCACGCCAAAGATCACGAACCATGACGCCAATAGCTCGCTTGAATTGTTTGGCCCGCGCTCGAGTAATCGAACCAATAGGAATAGACAATGGGTCCCTAGCACCTCCTCCTCGATATGACTCGATGTCCACATCAGGAGGTCTCTACTTTGAAGAATCACCTTATCAAAGTCGTCAAGGATAAAGTGCTAACCTTCAGCGAGGTGCCGGACACCCCTAGGAACATGCGGCTTTAGCGTGGGTGGGGCTTTGACCCTTCTATTTTTGACGGCGACCCTACTCAGCTTGCTTAGTCGGGTGGTTTGCGGGTTTTGTCTCTTCTGCCTTGTGGCGTTGCTTTGGCTGTGGTGCTGTTTGTTCAGCTGTGTCTTTGGGTTTTGTTTTTTTGTTTTTTTTGTTTTTTTTGTCTTTTACTTTGGCTCCCTTCCACTCATTTTGCATATTCGCATTATGAGTGAAAGTTCTTGGTGCCGGATTTTGTGTATACTGGCTTTCCCTATCTATTTACTTACCTTTACCACAAAAAAAAAAAAAAAATCATCAGCAATTGCGGCTCATTTATTGACCCTATCAATAGCCTTTCAAGCATATGAGGTGTCCATCTTCTGTGCCACAATCCTAGGGATGCGTAAACAAACCCTAAGCCACGTAAACTGGACATTGTGAATGGGAGAAGGGGCAAAAAAAGAAAAAGAAATTGCTTCGCTCATTAATTTAAATTAAAAATTAGTTACCACAGATGGACGTACACATTAGAAAAGAATAATAATGCTAATGAGTAATCAAGAATTTTGATGAAGTAATAGGTTAGAAAATTTTATAGTCATAATATATCGATTATATTGAAGTAATGTACTATGGATCCCTTGAAAATTGAATTGTTTCAAGTAAAATAGATTTACCAAGCACTTTGACGGCATTTGGTAATGGGACGCAAATTGATAAAAAGTCAAGTGTCCAGATCTAGCGGCACGACAGGAAATCTGTCTAGAAAGTGCTATTTCTACTCCGCATCCTTCGTCCCATCGAAGCATCAAGTCATCGGCGTTCAGACACGAAAGCTTCGGCAGTTCCGGCGTCGCGTCGCGTCGCGAAATTTGTCGGAACCCAAGGTTAGAGTGCCAGTTGTCTCCGCGATGGATTCCATTTCCACTCCACGTCCTCGTTCCCATCGACACATCGCCGTCCAGACCCATAAAACTCCGCCGATCCGACCGTCGCCTCGCATCCACCATCTCCATCTCCAAGACACTCGCCGCTTCGGAAACCAGCAGAAAGCCTCCGCATCACCCGCGCACGCTCACGACACGTTGAAGTTCTCCTGGAACGCCACGGACCATGTCAAAGCCCTGGCCCCATGCAGATTCCTTGACGCGCTGAAGCCCGGGCTCCTCCCTTCCAGGCGGAGAGCCGCCACCGTCGTCTCTTGCTATCCGGCGAGCAAAGCCCCGACCTTGGCGGTCGTCTCCGACGGGTCGGGCCGGGTTGAGCCCGGGTCGGGCAGCTTGGTCGACCAGCTCAGGTTGGGCAGCTTGACCGAGGACGGGCTGTCATACAAGGAGAGGTTCATGGTGAGGTGCTATGAGGTGGGGATCAACAAGACGGCCACCATCGAGACCATGGCCAATCTGTCGCAGGTTTTTACGATCGGGTCTCGAATTGATTTTCTTTTAATTGGTTTTGGGCAAAGATGAGATTTTGAGTGTGATTGGTCTATGTAAGAGTCCCTTGGATAATCATTCTATTTTTGAAATGTCTGATCTAGTTTTTGAACTTTCATAATTACATAAAATTCTATCCTTGAAACAAAAATGCATTTAGTATGATCCTTAAATTCTTTTGTGACTTAATTCTTTTTAATATTTAAATAATTTTATTCTTATATTCTTTTTTTTCCTTCTTCTTTTACTTGGTCACCGACCTCGGCAATGATTGGCGACTAATCAAACGAGAGCATGTGGCCTCACAGGAATCTTGTCAGCTAACAAGCCTCGCTCAGCCACCGACAAGGCTTGGTCGAAAAGCCGACAAGGCTATCGTCTAGCTGATCACCGATCATCGCCGAGGCCGTTGACTGATTAGAAGAAGAAAAAGAAAAGGAAAAGAAAAAAAGGAAAGATAAGGCTTGATTTTAGAGTTATTCTCGAGGATAAAAAATTAATTTCATTTTTACTTCTTTATTCTTGAAAATAAAAAAGTTTCCAAACGGATTTTTTTTTTAATTTCGAGAAATAAAATATTAGAATTGAGCACTATTTAGCCAATTGCCAAAGGACCTGAATATTTGCGTAATTTGAAACTGAACTTTTCAAAGCCTATGAATCCAATATTCTTTTGTGTGGGAGTGGGGGAGCGGGAGAATAATATTAAGAGTGCACAAAATTTTCGTAAGGCGTTCACTTGAATGCCAAATTTTTTTTTTCACTCACTTAAGTATCACAAATTTGAAAAATCGCTCACTTGAGTACTAATTCCGATTTGCCTCATCGAAAAATCTAACATGAACGCCAGTCATCCGACATGACTTTATTGTCATAACGTTGAAATTTTTTAATATTATAATTTTATTATTATATTTTTGAATTTTTATTTTTATTTCCTTGGTTTTTTTTTCTTTATGGCCAATGAGGGTCACCGGGGACCTTTGCAAGAGGCGAAACCCTTGCCCAAACTAGGCAAGGGTAGCCTCGCACTCAGCCACGAAGGCCCTAAGCAAAGTTGTTGGGCCTAAAGTTGGCGAGGGCATTGTGACCTCGCCAACTACAGGCAAGGCCTCAATGGCCTCACTCAAGGCCTCCATGGCTGAGGGCAAGGCAGCCCTTGCCCAATCAAGGCAAGGGTTTCACTGGCAACCCTCGCCAGCCCCGTATAAAAAAGCCAAAAAAAGGCAAATTAAAAATAAAAACAAAAAATTAAAATAAATTAAAAAATTTCCATGTAAGAGGCAGGAAGTGGCACTTAAATGAGCAATTTTATTCCAATATGGCAAGTGAGCGAAAAAAATGTTTTTGCACTAAAGTAACCATGATATGAAAGTTTTGATGCTCCTAGTATTCTTCTCCCCAAACAAACAAGCATGTATCTTGGTTTAACTGTAGCAAATCTTTAATTACTGCTGCAAATTGCTTATAACTTTTGGATTTTGAGAAATATAGTAATAGAGCAGTTAGTCTTTGTTTTTATGTCTCTTGTCTGCCATCTCCTGGATCAGAGTTTCTAAATGATTGCTTGTCACTGGGTTTAGGATTTGGTTGAATGATATTGACTACCCCTCATGGATTTGCTAATTCTCATTTTAATCTTCGTTTCTTCTTTCGACAAAACGTGTTGATCCAATATTTGGATAGATCGATAGGCTCATTTATGGCAGTAGGAAAATTTTGTTTTTCTCTATTTGCAAAGAGTTGTCTCAAGTTGCAATTGCAGTAAGGATTTCTGGTCAAACTGAATGATATCAGAATTGCAGGAGGTTGCGTGTAATCATGTTCAGAGTCTTGGATTTTTGACTGATGGATTTGCAACGAGCTATACAATGCGGAAAATGAATCTCACATGGGTGACTGTTCGCATGCACATTGAAATATACAAATACCCAGCTTGGTGAGTTTAGCTACTTTTATATTTCACATCCGACATTGAATGACTTGCACACGGGTTTAGGATTGTCATTCATGCCCTGATAGTAGTACGTCATTTGTGTCAGGAGTGATGTGGTGGAAATAGAGACATGGTTTTATGATGAAGGCAGGATCGGAACTAGAGGAGAGTGGATACTCAAGGACTATGCAAATGGTCAAGTTATTGGAAGAGCTACTAGGTAAACTTGTTCATTTCTTTGAAGTGCGAGTTTGTATTAGGGATGCTGCTCTCACTTGTCTGTTGCCCTAAGTTACCCACCACGTCCAGGAAGAGTTGAACTGGTTTTCATATTTCGTTTCTTTTTACCAATGGAGTGAATGCCATCAGATGGTGGAGAAAATAATATTTCCCCTGCTTGGCAAAGGCTTTTTGTAGCGATCAATTAGCTTGTTGTCATTTACCTTGGGGCCGCAGGGGCAACATTGCATCAGTTCTGCATTGTTCTATATCTATGTTTTTAAGACATTCATATTCAGGATACTTTTGAGATTAGCATGAAGGAACTGTATCTATGACAGAAGTATTGGCGTTCCTCTCTGTCTGATGCTATCTTGGGGTTTCTTGGGTGAGCCATAGGTTTATAAATTCTTCTCTAAAACTTCAAGCAGAAGAGATAATTTACAGACATGTATATGGGATATGTAAGTGCGAGAATATTTGTTTATAGGCATGTTTTCCCTTTATTAGATGTTGAATCTCTACCTTATATAAGCTCCTTATGAAATAAATTTCCCCTACAACGAAAGTTAAAAATGCATACTGTTGGTACTTTTTTGGTATTGATTATATGAACTGTACATTGCTGACCGGTTCAACCATCTGATTTCTCAGCAAGCGGGTCATGATGAATCGAGAATCTAGAAGACTTCAGATGGTCAAGGATGATGTTCGTGATGAATATCTGATTTTCTGTCCACGAGAATCAAGGTGCATTTGTGTTCATATCATAGGCATAAACATCATCTTTGTTGAGTATAATCTATCATGCATTTCTTGAATTTGAGTATGATCACACTAGAAAATGCAGCATGCAATTCGACATCAGTATATTTGACGAAGGAGTTTATATCAGAAAGGGGCCTTTTGCCTTGCTAAAGTGATACCTAGATTAGGTGATAATGTAGGTGCAGGAGTGATAAAAACAATATAAGTATGTGCATGGATGTGTGAAACTTTGCTAGTTGGTAGGTGTTTTGACTCACCTCATTAGTCAGAAGTTTCTCCGAATTCAATGAACATACCAGAAGTCATCTACTGTGCTAGTTCTGTGGACTGTGGACCACTCTCAAAGAGTGGTACTATTACGAATTTGCAGAAGCATGGCATCGCGCGTTATGGACGCCAGGGACTATAATAGTGGCATTGCGATACCTAGCCAAGGATCTTCATAATTTTTCTTAATTCTAAAAGTAATAATTCATTGGGGTTGTGTAATATATAATTGTATGCTCGAGATTCTCGCATGCCTGGAGACATACCTCAGACAGAATTACCAATGATTGACCAGATTCCAAAACCACTTGGCCTTTCTTTCCTCCCAAAATCTTGGAAAAAATTCAATATGAAAACGAAATGACTCTGCATAATAAAATGTAAGCCACATGTTTGGCCCATGTAATTATGCCCCTGAGTCACTGCAACTTTGATGGAGATTTTGTTATTCTATCTAATATACAGTAATGGTGGATGCTTTCCTTCAATTTTTGGGCGGATCGTTAATGAAGAGAGGGAGACACAAACACAAAGCGCTATATTTTCACTCACTCAGATTACATAGCTTAAATAGCATAGAGAGCTAACTTACTTAACACCCTAACCCTGTTTTCCTTGTTTAAAGTGCCTAATGCACATTTACTAACTGTAAATATCTCATTTTTACTGTATATTCTTTGACGTGCACATTAAGGCTCCTGTTTATTTGATTTGCAGACTAGCGTTCCCAGAGGAGAATAATGGCAGCTTAAAAAAAATAGATAAGTTGGAAGACCCGGCTCAATATTCGAGGCTGGGGCTTGCTGTAAGTTGATTAACCCATCTGAGTTGCCCAGATTTATAAATGTCTTTTCATTAATTATTGTGCTCCCCACGACCGCAGCCTAGACGAGCTGATATGGACATGAACCAACATGTCAACAACGTCACCTACATTGGATGGGTTCTAGAGGTAACGCTTGCAGGCCTTCCTTCATATCCATTACGCTGGACATGGCTTATACTTCTAATATGCCTGAGTCAAGTTTCTTCTTCTAATTGCATTTGTTTTGCTGTACCGATCTGGCTTTCAAGAGGAGTTGTGTTGAGAATTAAATCATTTCGATCTGCATCTTGGTCGGGTTCCTCATCGTCATATCTGCCGCTTTGGGAAGTTGAAGTGATAGGCTCACAGTTTTACTAAGGCTTGCCTTTCCTGTGAGAATAGCTTTTTCTTTGTTCCTGGTGTCACCATGTGGGCCACAAATTTTTTTTCAGAAACATTCTGTTTTTGTGCTGCTTTCCTTTAATTTGCCAAAAGGTGTCATGGAAGAAGGCTTTGGCTTATCTAGGTCCGAGCGTGTATTTGGGTCGTACTTCGTGTTCGGCCTCACATACCAAGAACCGTTACTGACTCTGTCTTCAGAAGTTTTTCTTGTCCCACTAACTTGTAGAGATGAAGAAATCAGCAGTTTTGTTGAAATCTTCCTCAATCCGTCTCTCGTGTTCTGTAAATCCTGCAATCAGCCTTCCTTTGAAATGCTTTCTATGTTGTCATTATGACAGAGCATGCCTCAAGAAATTATTGACTCCTACGAACTGCAAACAATCAAGCTGGATTACAGGCGTGAGTGTCAGCATGACGATGTTGTCGATTCGCTCAGCAGTCATGAGCCAGATGAGAACTTGGAGGCCATCTCGCAGCTCAATGGAACCAACGGAGCGGCTGCGTCTCCGGCCACAGTAGATTATCGCCAGTTTCTCCACTTATTCAGGTTGTCTGGTGACGGCCTAGAAATAAACCGTGGCCGCACCCAATGGAGAAAGAAGCCTATGAGGTAACTCGTTTTTGATCGCACGTAAAAAGACCATTTGTATTTTGTATTTGCCATTCCTCACGAGGATTTACTGCGTCGCCAAATCTCGCTATTGCTTGCTTGTAGTTTTCCTTCTGCATAGAGAACTGTGATTGTTGTGCCAAGAAAAAAACGAGAGAAAGATATGTGTACTCTGCTAGTGTACCCTGCTATTCTTATCCGAGTTTGTAACCTATCTTGCCGTGAGCACAAGGTTTGTAGTTCTTTATTTAAGAGGAGAACTATTAGAGGTAGCTGTTGGTGTTCTGTTTTCACGCGGTAACGAAACGCGTGCTGAAATATTGAGTTTATTTATTTGAAATGTCACTGCTTGTGGAAAGCGTTCAAGTGAATTGAGGACGTGGTCGTCTTAAAGATAAAAATAATGTATCTTAATCATGTTCATGTTCAAATCTTGTGTGGTCTTGTTTTGGATGACTTATGGAGTTACAATGGAGGTGTTGGGCCTGGTACCAGTCGAACAGTGCCTGAGGAGATACTTCTTGGTTTTAACTAGTGAAAATAAAATGCCGAATTCTAGACGAAATTATGTCATTGATTGTACGACAATTTGAGGATCGAAAGCGTCCTTTTTTCGCCTTCACAAACAAGGAATGTGTTATCACGCGAGAGGAGAAGATACGTAACTATATATGGCCAGTGAATACAATATTATCATTGTACAAGAGGAGGTATATGGTTATATGCCCTTGGTGGAAGATGAATAGTGATGGATCAGAGTTGAAGACAGTGAATCCAAAATCATGGAATTTTAAATTAAATTTTTTGCACCAAGGGGCTTGGCAAATACCATAAATGGATTTCTTCATGTGACAGACATGGCTAGTTTTACCTGGATCAACATAGCCAGGTGGTTGGGAAATGAACACAGTTTCCTACAAATCACCATGTAAAAATGCACATCCGACGTCCAATTGTCGAAGTGGCTAATTGTGAGAGACCGCAAAAGATAAAATAATTCTCATCGTAGTAGGTTTCACCATGACAAATATGAACTTGTTTATGTATTTTTCATGCATGGTTATTGCCATGGACTCACGTTGTTTGTATATATACTAGGTTGAGTAGTATGATAATCTCCTACCTTAGATTCGGGGATTTCATTTAATAACTTTTGGCTCACCACCTATTTTTTTTAGCTCATCACTTATTTTTTAGTCTTGTAGGATAGATCAGTTTCTGCCACTACGATTTGGAGTTTCTTTTTATTTTGATTGTACCAAGATGTGCTTATACTTGAATATATACTAGGTGTGTTTATTTTGTGGAAAATTCAATGATAAATGAAAATTTCCTAAACATTTTCCAAGAAAACAGTTAATTTTTCTTCTTTTTTTTGGTAATGTGTGATCGAAAACATTTTATGATGAAGATATCTAATATATGTAAATGAGTTCATACTTATAATGACAAATATGAACTTGTTTATGTATACTAGTGAGCTTCATGACTAGTGGGGAATGCACATTCCCTATGTATAATTGTGAGCTACTAGGTAATGCCGGTGTATCATAAAATAATATGTCATTTGCTTGTTTTGGAGTGAATGAACTTGCATATTTTTAATGGCTTTCGTTGACATGTCATGATTTTTTTTTTAAAAAAAACACTTGTTTATGCATTTGTCATGCATGGTTATTGCCTTGGACTCACATTATTTGTATATATACTAGGTTGAGTAATATGATAATCTCTTACCTTAGACTCAGCGATTTCATTTTACAAGTTTCGGCTCACCACCTATTTTTTAGCTTATCACTTATTTTTTAGTCTTGTAGGATAGATCACCTTCCACCGCTATGATTTGGAGTTCCTTTTTATTTTGATTGTACCAAGATGTGCTTATACCTTAATATATACTATGTGTATTTATTTCTCGGAAAATTCGATAATAAATGAAAATTTCCAAAACATTTTCCAAGAAAACGGTTAATTGTTTTTTTTTTTTTAGTAATATATGATCAAAAACATTTTTTGATGTTTGGATCTTATGGGAAAATGATTTCAATCTCATGACTTCATCTCAACCAATTTTTTAAAAATTTTAAATAATTTTTATTTTTTAAAAAAATTTCAATTTCTAATTATTGTTTATTTTAAATAATCTCATGCCTTCCCATGGCCGGTGGTGGTGACAGCAATGAAGAGTAAGACTTTCAAGAGGAAGTAATTTTCTCCGAAAGGAAGAAAGCCACGGAGTCCCTCTTGAAGAGGAAAATTAGGGGTTTAATCCAAAGTGTATAAGTCAATTTCTATAATAGGGTTTTGTAGGTTCCCGATTAAGAAGCACTTTTTGCCTTTATGTTATGTTGGACACTCTGATATGTGTCTGACACTTTCAAACACTCTCCAATACTTGATCAACAAGTGTCGGAAAATCCGATACTTGGTCAATTTTCTCGACACTCCTCCGACATGCGAGTTTTCGACACATGATTTCAATATACGAGATCAATTTTATAAATTTTAAATAAATGAGGGGTCAAAATATATTATATGTGAAAAAATATAAAAAATATAAAAAAAAATTAATAAATGGAGAAAAAAATTAATCTTCTTTTCTTTTCTTTTATAACGTTCACTTTCTGTAATACACAATTCACTTCTCAAGTTTTTTTCTCTTCTCTTCCGATACGCCCGACATACAAGTTCATAATATGAATTACTTATGTTTTTTTTTTTTTTACTTCCAAGTTTTATGGATTATTAGAATGGAGTTGAATTTGTTAAATTCAAACAACGAATGATATCAATAAATGGTGGATTAATGTTTTTAATATAAAATTTATTTTAGATTTTATTACTTATTTATTTATTTGTGAATTTGAATCAAATTAATTTAATCGAAATAATCATATGATAATATATATAAAAATACATATTTAATATATAATGTGTTACAACGTACTAGAATTTTCTATTTTTTTAGAAATGACGTGTCAATATGTCATGTTATGTGGTGTGACATGTTATGTGCCGGTGTCGGTACTACTTAAGTTCTCGGTTCGGCTCTCCCATATTCCCGAGAAACTAGGAATTGGACCAAGTCTCGTTACAATCTGAAACCAAATTGGTTGTCATTAGTCCAATTATCCAATTCCCTGTCCTATTGTAAAATCATGCTCCTCTAGGGAAAAGTATAGAATGGGCTCTTAACTTTTAGCCATTGGTCAATTCATGCCTAAAATATTATTTTGATGGATTGAGCCTTTAATAATTTGCAAAAAGATGTTCAATCAAGTCTCATACTAGATTTCCAACGTTGAAAACGACGTATAATTCTACGGTCCATGGATATGCAACATTAGAGAAAGGCCATGTGAGAGACGTAAAGGATTTTTAGCATTTAAGACTCGCAAAATCCGTTAATAGAAAATTCAGGAGTTGATTACGGCGTTTTTCGAACATTAAGGACTCAATTAATCAAAATAAGATATTAAGAACCAGATCAATCAACGGGAAAATACCGTGGATTGGTTACGCACTTATCTCAAGTTTAGAAGGTGATAGATAAGCACTTCTTTTTACTTTAGTAGTTCCAACTTTGGAACAATCCACATATTGTTTTAGTTTAGAAATGCCGGTACAGATTTGATTTAATCGAAAAGGAAAGAAGATATATTTGATTCGCATAAAGAGGTAAGGAATCGGGTAACCGGACTAATGGAAAATAATGAATATAAACAATTTTGTTTAGATATTGCCCATATCGATTTACATTCTTGTTTTTAGTGTGAAAACCTTGAATTCTTCGATCGGGGGAAAGAAAAAGGGGGAAAGAAAAAGGAGGGAGTGTATGTATATTATATATATATATATATATATATATATATATATATATATGTACATATATGCTACATATATTTGTACGGTCAAATTTGATGGCTCATCCTGAGCCAAGCCTGTTATCGTACAACTCATGAAAGTTTGTACACCAACTTGATAAGCATTTTTCGAAGAAAGGGAAAAACTTGATGAGCATTTCGTGCGCCCTCCCCCTTTATGAATGTGACTGATACCAAATTATGTAGGCATTTAACTCATCTTGTACTCCCGGTCGAGAAATACTTTGCAAAACACAAGTTTCTTGCAATGAGCGTTTTGCCAACCTCTCCACTTTTACCAGCGTGGACAGCTACTATACCAACCTATCAATTTCCCAAATACTCCTTATGAGGTGTGATAGAGTCTATGCTCTTCAACTGAAGAACCCTCTAATTTTTTAGTGTAGTTTTTTCTTTCGCATTTAGGAGAGAATATCCTAAATATGTTACATCCCAAAATTCATACAGTTTTAGGATATATTTGGATTCATATATATGTTGCCTTTATTTGCATGGTCAAATTTGATGGCTCCTCTTGTGCCAAACCTGTTATAGTATTACTCATAAAAGTTTGTATGTCAACTTGATGAGCATTTCATGTACTCTCCCCTTTATGAATGCGACTGATACCAAATAATATAGGTATTTAACTCCGTTCATACTGGGTTGAAATCCTTTACACGTAAAAATTATTAGAGCAACTCATTTGTTTTGTGGAATTCACACTGAAAATTCTAAACATGAACTTTAATTCCCATCTGCCTAATTCATTGCACTCCATCTTTGTTGCCAACTTGCAGTCACATCTCTCCAACTGTCATAGCATTCAGCCTGACGAGTCATTTTCAATATATAGCACGTCATTTTTGGCCGTCGCCCCCTCTATTAACGAGGCAAAGGAGCTCATGGTTGTTGCGACCGCCACAATCGTCGTTGGATTTGAGCTTGCAGCTTGAGGCTCAACATTGTGAGCTCTCACCGGAGCCCAGTTCACCCCAACCTAAGGAGAGAGAGAGAGAGAGAGAGAGAGAGAGAGAGAGAGATTGGTTTTGGGAGGAAGGGGGGAAAAGGGGGAAGGGGATGGGCGCAGAAGTGGAAAGAGGGAAAATAAAATTTAATGTGCTATCATTTATCTCTTTATCATCATAACTACTCCTTGTTATGTATCTATTTATAATCACCATTCCTGATTATGTCAAACTATCTCCGGTGAAGTTTTAATTCATTATATTCGACAAAAATCCTTCATAGTTCCTCATTCAACCTCTTTACCCCCTTTAAATTGTATCATGAGCCTCAATAATTGATACCGGGGCCTTGTTACTTGTTATTATAAGTTCTTTTATTTCTAAGCATAAAGATTTTGTTATGGCTAACTCTATGAGATGTGTTTTCTCAAATTTCTTGTCATCGATGATCCATTCTTTAAACTCGCGATTTCTAGAATTACTTTATTGCTTTTAAGGATTTCTTTATTTTGAAGTGAAATCTTCTAGATTTGTATTTTACTAAAGGTTCTTTCAAAATTTATGAACTGTCCTTCTTAGTTTCAAAAGATTTATTTTTTTTTTTACTTTGATTAAGCCTTTTGGACAAAAGATTATCTAATCTAACTGAGCAGCCTTACTTTCTAGTAACGCTACTTATGTGGATTCTTTTGAACAACTAAATTTGTTCTACAATCTCAATTAACCTTTTAAATTGGGAAATCTTCCTAATTTCACAATGTATATACGATTGACAATCTCATTCCATCCCCGAGTGTGAGATATGATTCGCGATTTTGTTAAAAATTGACTAATCCGATCTCATGTGCAAGATACGATTCGTTAATTTATTAGACGGATATCAATCATATCTTGCCTAATTTGCTGTTGTGTTGTTTGAATTAATATTTGTTTCCGTAAAAGAAAACCCAAAAATATATATTTGAGTTGGATTATGTTCATGTTAGAATATTGCTTGTTTTAGGGTTATTTTGCATGTTTAGAATAGAAAATTTATCTATTTCAAATTTTTGAAATAAAAATCCAAAAAAAAAAAACATTAATTTAGGATGTTAGTTTTTTCCTTTCATTAATTTAAATTGATGTTTAATTATGGAGTAATTTTAATTTCAAAATTTAATTAAAAATAAAAGAAAACATAAAAACTATCATGCACATGTCATCTAGAATTAGGTCATCCATTGCACTTCATCTAAATGTGTAAATGTTAGAATAGTTGCATTAATCTTTTCCTATCACTAGATTAGGTCATTTACTAAATATCGCATGATATATAATCCACATAATATGTTGCATGTCATTTTAGTTAGGCATTTTTGTACATCATTGCATTGCACATAGCTTATATTTCATTCAACAAGAGAAAATCTTGAAAAAGATTGAGTTATTGCATGTTAATTATAAATCATGTTTAGGATTGTTAATGTGAATTCTAATCTAACATTGCAGATGTTTTCGTTAGTATGAGGTAAGTCTCATAATTTATTCATTGCTTTCTTTTGGTGTTAAATTGGTGGTTTGTGCACCCGCATGATTACCTCACATGTTAGGGAAATAAATTAAAATCAATTTAAGCTGTCTACAAAACATTTTTTTCAAAATAAAAGAGAAAGGTACTGAAATAACGTTAGAGAAATCTAGCGTAATCAAGTCCTCAAACTCATAAATCTCTAGTTTGCAATAATAAAGTAAATCTCCTATTATTTTACTAGGGTTCCTAATTGACCCACCAAAAATAAATTAGTGGGGACTTCTAATTGAAAAATCATTTGCATGTTAAGAACTTGAACCTAAGTCGCGAATTGATATGGGTTTGGGAGAACCCAAGCTAAGTTTAGACTTAGTAGTCCATTAGCCAAACCCTAGGTGGTTCACTCGATGTTAGGTTGTAACAATTTGGCAACTCCACTGGGGACTTGAGTTAAAACTCTTAGTGGACTTAGGCCAATTCTCGCCTGCCGACGGCTGGGCAAACTTGGCCTCGCCAAATCTGGGCCAAGTCGAGCCTCAACCAGCCATGGCTGGGCCGAGCCTCGCCCAGCCAAGCAAGGCTCATCGGTGGCCAAGGGAGGCCAAGCCTCGTCAGCGGTTGGGCGAGCCTCCGGTGACCTCGCAAGGCCTCACCAACGGCTGGGCGAGCCCCTGGCAAGCTTGCCAGGCCTCGTCGGCGGCCCGACGATGTAGTGGACAACAAATGGCGGCATTCGACGAGGGGCGGCGGCAGCGGCAAACGGCAATGGTGGCGGCGGCGGCAAACGGCAATGGTGGCGGCGGCGGCAAACGGCAATGGTGGCGGAGGCAAATGGCAATGGCGACGACAATGACACTTGAAGAACAAGAGAGGGAAAAAGAACAAAAGAAGAAAGAGAAGGAAAAAGGAAAAAATAGGTAGATTTGATTCTGGAATTGTTCCCAGGAACAAAAAAATCAATTTTTTTTTATCCTTGATTCTACTCCAAATCTGTTCCTAGAAACAAAAATTTTACCAAATGCGATTCTGTTCCAAAACTACTCCCGAGAAAAAAAAAATCAAAATCAGGTACTGTCTAGATGGTTACCGAACAACCCCTAAAAGGGATTCCAATGGCAATATTGAAAAGTTTAAAGTTAGATTAATAGCTAAGGGTTTCACTCAAAAAGAATGAATAGATCATGAAACAACTTTTCCCCAATTTCTTCTAAATATTCTTTTAGAGTGATTTTAGCATTGGTAGCTCATTTTGATATGGAATTACATCAGAGGGATGTTAAGACTATTTTTCTAAATAGAGACCTTAATGAGGAGGTTTATATGGTGCAATCTGAAGGTTTTGCGGCAGATGACTCAAGTAAGCTTGTATGTAAATTGAAAAATTCTATTTATAGCCTTAAGCAAGCTTCTAGACAGCGGTATTTAAAGTTTCATAGTATTGTCACTTTATTCAGATTTATTGAGAACAAAGTAGATCAATGTATATACTACAAGGTAAGTAGGAGAAAATATATTTTTCTCATATTTTATATGGATGATATCTTATTTGCAAGTAGTGACATTAGATTACTACATGAGACAAGACGGATGTTATTGAAATTTTTTTACATGAAAGACCTTGGTGAGGTGTCTTTTGTTCTTGGCATTGAGATCCATAGGGATCGTTCTCACCATTCATTGGGTTTGTCTCAAATGGCATATATTGATCGTATTTTAAAAAGATGCAATATGCAGCATTGTAAACTAGGAAATGCTCATGTTATTAAAGGTGATAAATTGAGTCTTTCACAATACCCTAAGTCAGATTTTGAGAAAGCTCAAATGAAGAATGTACCTTATGCTAATGTGCTTGAAAGTATCATGTATGCTCAAGTTTGCAGTAAATCAAATATCGCCTTTGCGATAAGACTTCTAGGCAAATATTAGTCAAATCCATGGCGCAATCACTAGGTAGCTGCCAAGAAGGTTTTAAGGTACTTAAATAGGACAAGAGATTATATGTTGATTTATAGACATGTTCCGGACTTACAACTAGTAGGGTATTCAAATGCAAATTTTGCTGACTGTCAAGATAATAAGAAGTCAATGACATAATATATATTTATGTTGGCAGGAGGTACAGTATCATGGAAGAGTGGGAAATAAAAATTTATATACTTTTCTACCATGCAAGTGAAGTTTGTAGCATGTTTTTCAACTACTACTCAGGCTATTTGGCTCCATAATCTCATTAGGGAGTTAACAGTTTTTGATTTTGTAGATAGGCCCATAAAGTTATATTGTGACAATAATTCAACAGTGTTGTTTATTAATAACAACAGAAGTTTCAAGGGATCTAAGCACATGGAGGTCAAGTTTTTTATCATAAAAGACTCAGTACAAAATGGTGACGTTGCAGTAGATCATATTTGTACAAATGATATGATTGCAGATTCACTAACTAAAAACCTATATCCTTATGTGTTTGAGCTACATGTCATTGGCATGGCCTAGGAGCATCTTGGAATACTGTTATTTAGTGGAAGCCGTATTTTATTATTCATTTAATAAAGTTTACATCTGTATATGTTACAATTTAGTAAGACTTTGATATATATATATATATATATATATATATATATATATATATATATCAACTTTTACATTCAATAGAATATTCTTTGAATGAATTGTTATTATGTTAAATATATATTGATAAAAATCTCAAGGTATTATATAAATCTTGAGTAAATACTAGGGGCATCCGGTTATTAGCCTTGTGCATATGTCTTGTTATACATAAAGAAAGATTAATGTAAAGACAAGGCATATGTAGGTTTATTGGAACCATAAAGACACTCTCTAGTGACACAAATATTTTTTGTAATGTTTAAGGTAAGAGAATGATGACTGACAAATGCGATTTCTCTTTGAGAGATGTTATTCATTTATCATACTACCATATTGAATTCATATTAATAAAGTTGAAAACACTCGTGATTATGGAAGATTGTGTATATACATATAGTTATCGTCATGATTCGGAGTTTGAGACTTTATGCGATATAGTTGACTATTAAGAACTAGAACAAGGTGAGCACATGTTGACGCCTAAATTTTGACGATTTAGTTTATTTATTTATTGCATAGGAAATTATGGGTTAATTTTTGTTAATTGCATAGCATATAGATTTAGATTGCATTTATTTTGTTTTTTGCATTTTTTGCATTTTATTGACTGGTGGCGGATGAGTTCGAATTAGATGGATCGGGCCACGAAGCGAGCAGGTTGGCCCAAGCCCGTGTTTGTTTAATAATTAAAAATTATCTCATGGGAATATAATATTTTACAATTTTTTCGAGATATGAATCTTTTTTGGATAGGGTAGATGGGTAAAAAAAATATTGCGATTTGGCTTTGAAAGATTTGGATTTAGAGAAAAATTTTATCTTAATCTCGAATCCTTATCAATAAGGGATGAATTTTGTGAAAAATATTGCGGATGTTGATTCGAGGAATAATTTGAAAATCCAAATCCTTCCCTATAAAAGGCCATCCGCGTATGAGCGAAAGAGGGGGGCTTCTCTGGAAAAAAATTTCAGAAAAGAAAAGAAAAAGAGAAGCTGCAGAAAGTACACAGGAGCAGAGAAAAAGAACGAGAGAGAGAGAGAGAGAGAGAGAGGAGAAAAGTAAAAAGCAGAGGTGATTTGACTCCTACTGTTCATCATCTTCCCCACTTTCGCTTCCCCAATCGCCAATTTCTCTTCACCCGCGTTGCGCTCACACCGCCGGTCTCCACCAGCCATCGTCGCGCCAACTCGACGACCCGTGAAGCTCCGCCGCGCCTGAGCCCTGCTCCGACAGCTCGCTTTGCCCGACGCCGTTGCTCACCCTCTCGCCGGTGCCCGAACGCCGATTGCTTCACCCGTGCCGCCCCTGTCCCGCTTGACCCGTGACCAGTTGCTGTAGCTGCGTCCACCAGCCACCGAGTCCCTTCGCCGGAGCTCCAACCACCGTGACCTCCGTTGACGGTGACCCACCACCACAGCCACTGCCCTTGCCGGACTAATCAACCAGCTTCCCGATCCACTGCTTCAGTGACCAGCCTTGCACGAGCAAGCTTTGTGGGAAAATAAAAAAGAAAAAAAGGAAAATTAGGTAGTTTATTTATTTATTTATCTTTTTTTTTGAAGTCTTTATTATTTTTCCTTTATATTTTTTAGTAGACTTGTTCCTTAAATGTATGATTGATATTCCGAATATGAAAAAGTCCTTAGGGATTGATAGTCCGATTTTCGCGCCCGAAATCCGACTCGCAATCCCTTTATAAAAATCGACAATCCAATCTCAAGCTCGAGATTCGATTCGCGATTTAATTTTAAAATTGGTCAACCCGATCTCATGCGCGAGATATGGTTCGTCAATTTTTGGATATCAATCTTATCTTATTTGATTTGCTATCGTCAAGTTGGTTGAGTCAAATCTTATTTTCGTAAAATAAAAAATAAAAAATCTTAATTAGGATTAGGTTTGTTGTTATCTTGCATATTTAAGATTGCAATCTTATTTCGAATTTTTAAATAAAAAATCCAAAAAAGAAAGTGCAATCATTTAGGTTGTTAGTTTTGCATGTTAGTTTTAATTTCGAATTTCTTAAAGAAAAACACAAAAAAAATCATTGTGCATATTAGATTAGAATTGCATGTTTCATTTTAAATTTAGATCATTTTTTTTAGATAAATTGCATTTTAGATTTAGATAATGTCTTAGTTTAAATTAGGATTTAATATGACTTAATCCCTAGTTTAAATTAGATAAAATCTTAATCTAGCTAGATCATTTCAAATTTCATAAAATTTGTCTTAGGATAAATTAGTTGCAATTTCTAGGATAGATTGCATTTTCAAAATAAAAAAATGTCATTTGCATGTCATATAGAATTAGGTTCATGAAATGCATGTCATTTTAGTAATTATTGTTAGGTTCATTTCTAATTAGAAATTGTCCGTCATTAGATTAGGTCATTTAATAAATGTAGCGTGACATATATTTAAATTATATGCTGCATGTCATCTTAGTTTAAATAATTTTGTATGTCATCGAAAATCGCAAAACATGTC
Organism: Eucalyptus globulus; assembly: GCA_014182545.1. Classification (NCBI taxonomy): domain Eukaryota; kingdom Viridiplantae; phylum Streptophyta; class Magnoliopsida; order Myrtales; family Myrtaceae; genus Eucalyptus; species Eucalyptus globulus. Next base: position 6,263,998 of record CM024724.1, read on the forward strand.
ATTAGAATTAAGTCATTTAGATTGCATCTAATTATTGCATTTCTTCATGTCATATAGTTTAGGTCATGCTGCCATGTCATATTAGATTATTAGAATGCATTGCATGATTTTCATTAAGAAAAGTGAAAACATAAATTGAGTAATTGCTTGTTAATTAGAAACCATATCTAGGGTTGTTGATGTGGATTTCAATTTAACACTGCAGATGCTTTCGTTGCTTTGAGGTAAGTCATGCATTATTTAATTACTTTCTTGGGTGTTAAATTGGTGGCTTGCGCACTCCGCATGAACACCTCACATGTTAGGAGATAGCTTAAAATCAATTCAAGCTGCCCGCCAAACATTTTTCAAAATTAAAAGAATGGTACCGAAAGGGCATTAGAGAAATCTAGTGTAACCAAGTCCCCGTACCCATAATCTCTGGTTCATAGAAGTAAAATAATTCTCCCATTATTTTACTTAGGTGTCTAATCGACCTACCATAAATTGATTAGTGGCGACTCCTAATTGAAAATCAATTGCATGTTAAAAACTTGAATCTAAGTCGCGAATTGGTATGGGTTTGGGAGAGCCCAAGTTAAGTCTAGGCTTAACAATCCATTAGCCAAACCTTTAGGTGGTTCACACGCCGAAAAATTGGTCGCGACAGCTTGGCGACTCCGCTGGGGACTTGAGTTGAAATTCTTAGTGGACTTAGGCCAATTTTCTTTTTTGAAAAAATGCTTTTGTTTGGTAGCGAGGATTCCAGGTACGTCCCTAACATTTAGGTGTTAAATGTTCTTGCAGATTGGGAGGTATAAGGGGAAGTGTTTGCTAACATTTGTTATGCAGGGAGGTATATGAATGTATGGTTTACTTTCATATATGAAGTGCTGCTTGATATAAATTGTCATGCATGCCTTTCATTTATCACTACACTTTGCACACACAACCTGCCGCCAGACCTGGGCCGCATAGGATCATTTAGGATGGTATTGAGATGGATACCACTTCGACCGCATGCTTGCGGTACGAGTCGCCCATCTCAATCCTGAAATTTCTTTCATGGTGTCAAGAGTACCCACCTCGGTCCGCATACCCGCGACCTAGGTCGGCTTTTTGACCAAGTCGGAGTCATGAGGACCTAACATAGTCCACACGCCCGTGGCTAGTCTGATCATCCTTGTGGCTTCACTTTGCTAAGCCTATCTAGAGTAGAAATCGAGCCTCACATCTCATGTGCATGTCTGTGTGGCTGCCATTTATTTGGTGAAGTAAGTCTTCTATCCCTATACTATGCAATTTACTTAGTTTGTCATACTTTTGGTAGGTCCATGACAATTTAGGTCAATCATTGATTTAATTCATTTGTCAATTATGAATGAAATGAGGAAATTGCCATGCAATGAATCATTTGAAAATTTGGAAATTTGTTTTCAATTTGTATCTTGGCTTTTCCTAGTTCATGTTTAGGAAATTTCGTCCTTACTCGGGGCATCCCATGTCTTTGTTTTCTTAATCCATTTTTAGGAAATCCTTTTCATGTGTGAACTTTTCTTGACTAAAATAGATTGTTGTCATGGATTGGCTCTCTATTTACACCTCGTGCTTACATATTTCTGTTTATTTGGATTAGGTGATAACGGATCCTTCACGCTCTCCCATCATCACGCGATTAAGAGCTAGAATGGCTGATCAAGCTGAAATGCGTGATCGTATGTCCGCTGTGGAGACTCAACTCCAACAAGTGCTTGCCTCTATACAGCTTGTGACGGATCAACTCCAATTTCTCCAAGCAAATCCAACGGCTGCACCCGCTCTTCCTGAAGTAGTTATCCCGAAGCAAGCGAACAAGGTTCAAACGATTGACGACGACATGCCCGGGCTAGAAGATGACTCGGTCCTCGTTGGAAAGACCAAGCCTGACAGCGTTCCTAAGAAAAATCAAGATGAGCGCGTTGCAAAGCTAGAAGAGATAGTGAAGCAATTGCAAGGATCACAAAACTCACTCCCGTTCGACTTGTCAGTGTATGAGAAAGTCAAGATGCCAAAGAAATTTAAGATGCCAGAGTTCGAGAAGTACGATGGTACTTCCTGCCCGAAAGCTCATTTGCAAATGTACCACGTACGCATGGCCCAATATGTCAAGAATGAGCTCCTCATGATTCAATCATTTCATGCGAGTTTGACTGGGCCTGCACTGAACTGGTATATAATGAAGAATGTAAACCTCCTTGACACCTGGAATGAAGTGACTGATGCATTCCTCAAGCAATATAAGTTCAACATGGATATTGCACCTTCCCAAGAGGATCTTGAGCGGATGGAGAAGAAGAAAAGCGAGTCGTTCAAGGAGTATGCTGTGAGGTGGAGAAATCTGGCCGCTCAAGTCACTCCGGAGCCTGCTGACAATGAGCTGATGAAGTTGTTCGTCAAGACCCTCCCATTTGAGTTTCGCAACCGAATGGCTAGCACGTACGTTGAGAACTTCAACCAACTTATCCCGGTGGGTGAACAGATTGAAGTTGGGCTAAGAGATGGATGGTTTAATGAACCAACCAATCAAAGCAAAAGGTTCACCATGAAGAAAGACAAAGAACCAAGCACGGAAGTCAATGTCACATATGCACAATCTAGCAAGCCTCCAGTTGTTCATGTCCCTAAGAATCAACAAGGGGAAGGCCGACCGTCTGCCCCTCGGCAATTTGTTAAGAGGCAATTCACTCCTCTTCCTGGCCCTTTGTCCCAGGTCTTGAAGGTTCTTCAAAAGAAGGAGTTGCTGTCTTATGAGCCAAAGCGACCCAATGCTGAAAAATTTTCCAACTACGATCCCTCCAAGAAATGCGAGTATCATATGGGGGAAGTAGGACATTCGACTGATGAATGCTTGACTTTGAAACATAAGGTCCAAAACTTATTGGACACCAAGGCGTTTGCCTTCAGTACCGCTCAACCGAATGTTAAAAAGAATCCTCTACCTGAGCATGAGGATAGGGTGAATGCCATTGATGAAGGACCTTTGGAAGAAATGGGCCCTGACCCACAAGAGTAACTTATTATTTTTGCACATTCCCCTGCGCGGGAATTTTTGTCGCTTTCTAGGAATTTTATCACTTTTTAGGAGTTATTATCGCTATCTAGCGATTGTTTTTCACTTTCTTTTTAGGACTTGAATTCGCATTTTCCATTCAATAAATGTAATTGATTGATGAATATCAATGAAATTACAATTTTATTTCCAATTTTGAGGACATGATGGAGTATACCAAACTAGTCCAATGACGATATCCAACCATGAAAAAGAAAAATATCATCCACGGAGAAATCCTGAGGGCTGGACTCTTTCATGCTTCTTCCCAAAAAAAAATTTCAAAAAAAAAAAAAAAAAAAAAACATTTTCCCAAAACTTGTAACATATTAAACCTGTTTGTTTGTCTAACTCATTTGCTTCTTGTCTCAGAGCATGATTCTATAGCTTGTTATGACAAGGGACATCTGAGAATAGCATATCAAATTTCCATGATCATAAACCTGACTTGTGATCGACAGGTTTAAAGCGCACTTGCAATGAAAAATATTTGGGGCAAGTAAAAGAGAGCCATCATTCTCTGGTGGAAGATCCTGAGGCAAGTTTGCTCCAAATTACAGCCTATATGTGATAAGAACGGTACTTCCAGGAGGTGCCATCCTAGCAGAAATGGATGGTCATGAGTTTTCAAACTCCAGTAAATTATAATGCTTTCAAGAAGTATTACTTATGATAGAATTTGTCTACGTCATGTTTTGAATTGCAAACATTTTATGATGAATAAATTGCCTCATTGAGTTGCAAATTCAATTGTCTAAACTTGTTGCAAATCTTGCATTTTTCTTCCTTGATGAATTGTGTGAGATGAATTGAATGTGTAAAATGGGATACTTTGGAATGATGAAAGGCAAACCCCATTCCATACACTGTTTCATACACTAACCCCTAGTGAGTTGTGTGGAAAAATTCCATACCTATGAGGAAAAGGGTGATCTCGCAAAGGGTACATCAACCAAGGTGATGAGAGGCAGTTTCTTCTGCTACCCAAAACACTCCAGGTATATCCATTGTTCAGCCCTTTGAGCCCACACACATGGAGAGCTTTTTAAATTATCCCTGTCAAGAGTCGTCCCATACTGGGACAAGATTTGAAATGAATGATAGGAATTTTCTTACTCGTACTTGCATCAATCTTCGAGTATTGCTTTTATAGTGTGACTTGTATGATAATTTAAAATGCCTTAGGATGACGAAGAGCAGTTCTTTCTCTATCCTATACACTTTATCCATTGCATAGCCCCATTGAGCCTATGAATTCATTTCACATTAAACCCAGTTGGTGATCATCCCCCACACTGGGGCAAGAAAATAAAAATCAAACCACTCAAGTAGCATGGTTTACAATGCTGATAAAAATGAAGACTTTGTAAAAAAAAAAAGAGTGCAAAAATGGGGCATGAAAAAGCAGTGTGCCTGGTAAAAGCAAGGCCAATGCCCAAAGAAAAAAATCAAATACTTGATGAAGTGAGTTGTATCTCCAACAAGGCGATACCCAAAAAAAAAAAAAAACTCAAATGTTGAGATGTTGCAATCAATGGAGTTGTGATGTGAAGGAAATCTTCGACGATGGAGAGGAAATTTGCTGGAAATGTCAAGATGATCACCAACTTTGACCACATAAACACTTTTTGAGCCAAATGATCCTTTCGTTTCTCAACCCATGAACCCAACCTACGTTACGTCCCTTACAAAGTCTCTTCAGATTAGGGCACTTGAATTAACGTACAAGTTCATATGTTTGGAAGCATCGCTTGAAGAAGTGAGAGTAAGATAATTTCTGCTTCATTTCTCATGTTTCTTGGCTTGTAAACCCCAGGATGATGGTGAAATATCATTCATTTTTTAATAACCTTGACTCAAAGAGTCTCTTTTGCTAAGCCGTTGACCAAGCCGCATTACGGTCCCTGTTAAAGACCTCTCAGATTGGTAAGTTCGTACCACTTGCGAGATTACTCGGACCCTTGTTCGGCATGACGATGGTGAGATGAAGTGACTGTCAAAATCCTGCATCAAAGGTCAGGATAAAACAACCCATTTTAATGAGGATGAGTGAAAAGTCCTTTCAGACCAAGAGGTCCCCCATTTGGCACATCCATGACACTCATGTGTTCAGATTGGAACATTTTTTTTTGTGAAATCCTTCCCAATGGAAGTTAGGTGATGCAGGCTTGATATAAATCACAGCGCATGAACCGCCCTTAAATCAATGCATGTTTGTGATCATAAATGCATATTGCCTCTCCTACGACCATGTTTTGCAGGAGACATATCCCCTAGGATCAGAGATGTTACTAGGTAAGTATATCTCTACCTTAAATACTTGAATACTCGTCGTTGCACAGGTATTTCCCTCTCAAATGCACCAACACTAGAATCGACGGAGTTGTCCCCCATAAGTTTTCCTCAGATTCAGGCGATCGAGAAAAGGTTCGAGTCCTGGTCAGATAATCAATGTTGCAATGCTAGGTGACCGTAGAAAAGTATGAGTCCTGGATATGTAACACCAACTACTTTGGATCACTCTACCCTCCTTGAAGGTAAGATATTCCAGGTAAGTTTCTTTACCATTTTCCAAAAATTAGACATCTCAGTTTGGATCTGGATGTCTCCATTCTTTTCGATGAACATTTCACTCTGGATGTGAATGTTCTTTGATTTTTCTCGTTATATCTTAGTCTGGATCTAGGTATTTTGAGTTTTCAAAAATCATGACATCTCTGTCTGGATCCGGATGTCTTGATTCTTTTCATTGAACATTTCACTTTGGATGTGAATGTTCTTCGATCTTTCTCGTTATACCTTAGTCTGAATCTAGGTATTTTGAGCTTCCAAAATCATGACATCTCTGTTTGGACTCGGATGTCTTGATTATTTTCGTTAGAGCATTTCACTCTGGATGTGAATGTTCTTCGATCTTCCTCGTCATACCTTAGTCTAGGTATAGGTATTTCGAGTCCCAAACTCTTGACATCTCGATCAGGCCCGGATGTCTTGATTATTTTCATTCAACATTTCACTCTGGATGTGAATGTTTTTCAACTATTCTCGTTATACCTAGTCTGGATCTAGGTATTTCGATTTCCAAAATTTCGACATCTCAGTCTGGATCTGGATGTCCTAATTATTTTCGTCTAAATATTTCACTTTGGATGTGAATGTTTTTTCGACATTTTTCTAGGAATTCAAAACTCTTGACATCTCGTCCGGATCTGGATGTCTTAATTCTTTTCGTTGAACATTTCACTCGGATGTGAATGTTTTTCGATCCTTCTTGTTATACCTTAGTTTGGATCTAGGTATTTCGAGTTCAAAAATTTTGACATCTCGATCGGATCTGGATGTCTCAACTCAATTCTTTGAACATTTCACTTTGGATGTGAATGTTCTTCTCAATCTCAATGTCTCAATCTATTACTTGTTACATTCTTCAAGGAACCTGAGTGAGAGTTGGGTACTTGTGGAGTAAACAAAGATTTATCATGTACCTCAAGATGCTCTACCGCACTGACTGGTGAGTAATTTGTAGGTACGCTATTTCCTTTCACATCATACATTTGCATTAGCGTTTTCATGCATCATATATATTGCATTTTAAAATGGAATTCATTTTCCAACAAAAAAAAAAAAATCATCATTCATGGCATGTGTATGGTCAAAATTTATGTTTCAATTTGTCTTTGAATTCAACCTTTACGAGCTCACCTTCAAAGAGGGGCAATTTGTTGACACCTAAATTTTGACGATTTAGTTTATTTATTTATTGCATAGGAAATTATGGGTTAATTTTTATTAATTGCATAGCATATAGATTTAGATTGCATTTATTTTGTTTTTTGCATTTTATTGGACTGGTGGCGGATGAGTTCGAATTAGATGGATCAGGCCCACGAAGCGAGCAGGTTGGCCCAAGCCCGTGTTTGTTTAATAATTAAAAATTATCTCATGGGAATATAATATTTTACAATTTTTTCGAGATATGAATCTTTTTTGGATAGGGTAGATGGGTAAAAAAAATATTGCGATTTGGCTTTGAAAGATTTGGATTTAGAAAAAATTTTATCTTAATCTCGAATCCTTATCAATAAGGGATGAATTTTGTGAAAGAGATTTGCGAAGGTTGATTCGATGAAGAATTTGAAAATCCAATTCCTTCCCTATAAAAGGCCATCCGCGTATGAGCGCGAGAAGGGGCTTCTCTAGAAAAAAAATTTCAGAAAAGAAAAGAAAAAGAGAAGCTGCAAGAAAGTAGAGGAGAAGAGAAAAAGAACGTGAGAGAGAGAGAGAGAGAGAGAGAGAGAGAGGAGAAAAGTAAAAAGCAGAGGTGATTTGACTCCTACTGTTCATCATCTTCCCCACATTCGCTGCCCCAACCGCCAATTTCTCTTCACCCGCTGCGCTCACACCGCCGGTCTCCACCAGCCATTGTCGCGCCAACTCGCACGACCCGTGAAGCTCGCCGCCGCCTCCTCCGCGAGCCCCGCTCCGACAGCTCGCTTTGCCCGACGCCGTTGCTCACCCTCTCGCCGCCGTGCCCGAACACCAATTGCTTCACCCGTGCCGCCCCTGAGTCCCACTTGACCCGTGACCGATTCTGGCCTGTAGCTCCCGGCGGCGTCCACCAGCCACCGAGTCCCTTCCGCCGAGTCGAGCTCCAACCACCGTGACCTCCGTTGACGCTGTGACCCACCACCACAGCCACGAGCCCTTGCCGGACTAATCAACCAGCTTCCCGATCCACAGCCACCCTTTGCCGGAGTTTCTCCTGCCGGACCAGCCTTGACGAGCAAGCTTTGTGGGAAAATAAAAGAAAAAAAGGAAAATTAGGTAGTTTATTTATTTATTTATCTTTTTTTTGAAGTCTTTATTATTTTTCCTTTATAGTTTTTTAGTAGACTTGTTCCTTAAATGTATGATTGATATTCCGACATGAAAAAGTCCTTAGGGATTGATAGTCCGATTTTCGCGCCCGAAATCCGACTCGCAATCCCTTACAAAAATCGACAATCCAATCTCAAGCTCGAGATTCGATTCGCGATTTAATTTTAAAATTGGTCAACCCGATCTCATGCGCGAGATATGGTTTCAATTTTTGGATATCAATCTTATCTTATTTGATTTGCTATCGTCAAGTTGGTTGAGTCAAATCTTATTTTCGTAAAATAAAAAATAAAAAATCTTAATTAGGATTAGGTTTGTTGTTATCTTGCATATTTAAGATTGCAATCTTATTTCGAATTTTTAAATAAAAAATCCAAAAAGAAAGTGCAATCATTTAGGTTGTTAGTTTTGCATGTTAGTTTTAATTTCGAATTTCTTAAAAGAAAAACACAAAAAAAAAAAAATCATTGTGCATATTAGATTAGAATTGCATGTTTCATTTTAAATTTAGATCATTTTTTTTAGATAAATTGCATTTTAGATTTAGATAACGTCTTAGTTTAAATTAGGATTTAATATGACTTAATCCCTAGTTTAAATTAGATAAAATCTTAATCTAGCTAGATCATTTCAAATTTCATAAAATTTGTCTTAGGATAAATTAGTTGCAATTTCTAGGATAGATTGCATTTTCAAAATAAAAAATGTCATTTGCATGTCATATAGAATTAGGTTCATGAAATGCATGTCATTTTAGTAATTATTGTTAGGTTCATTTCTAATTAGAAATTGTCCGTCATTAGATTAGGTCATTTAATAAATGTCGCGTGACATATAGCTTGCGTATTAAATTATATGCTGCATGTCATCTTAGTTTAAATAATTTTGTATGTCATCGCATCGCATTGCATGTCATTAGAATTAAGTCATTTAGATTGCATCTAATTATTGCATTTCTTCATGTCATATAGTTTAGGTCATGCTGCCATGTCATATTAGATTATTAGAATGCATTGCATGATTTTCATTAAGTGAAAACAAAACATAAAAGTAATTGCTTGTTAATTAGAAACCATATCTAGGGTTGTTGATGTGGATTTCAATTTAACACTGCAGATGCTTTCGTTGCTTTGAGGTAAGTCCTGCATTATTTAATTACTTTCTTGGGTGTTAAATTGGTGGCTTGCGCACCTGCATGAACACCTCACATGTTAGGGAGATGGCTTAAAATCAATTCAAGCTGCCTGCCAAACATTTTTCAAAATTAAAAGAATGGTACCGAAAGGGCATTAGAGAAATCTAGTGTAACCAAGTCCCCGTACCCATAATCTCTGGTTCATAGAAGTAAAATAATTCTCCCATTATTTTACTTAGGTGTCTAATCGACCTACCATAAATTGATTAGTGGCGACTCCTAATTGAAAATCAATTGCATGTTAAAAACTTGAATCTAAGTCGCGAATTGGTATGGGTTTGGGAGAGCTCGAGTTAAGTCTAGGCTTAACAATCCATTAGCCAAACCCTAGGTGGTTCACACCCCGAAAAATTGGTCGCGACAGCACATACAGTACAATTTCAATTAATATAGTCCAAGTAGAATAATGTAAAAGTTTTCTTAATGTAAACTACATTAATTTATATTGTAATTTACCATTTTTACGGAATTGGTCTAAGGTGACATAGAAGATTTCTAAATTAGTTTAATATGGGGCTGACTAGAGTGGACAGAGTTGAGCATGTTCCGTAATGAAATGCCTAGTTGGAAACTTTATAAATAGTATTCAAGTCTCTCCTCTAACCCTAATTCTCACAAGTATCCCCACAAAATGAGCATACCTAGCGCTAAAGGGTGAGAGGACCGTCTCATTGAGTCAGTGATACAAAGAGCAATAGAGGAGAAAAACTTGTGCATGGATCATCGCTTTTCCGCTTCCACATCAAGAACGATGAATTTCAAAACAAGTGCATAAATCTTTCTACTCAATCATCTATGTTCTTGTTCTGGTTAGGGAGATAATGGGATTGCATGTTTTGCATCGGTCTATCTCAGTTTATGAAAGAAAGAATAGAGACTTCGAACTTGAGTTTCTGATTGAACAGAAAAAATTCAATCAGTTTTGATGGCTGCTCAGCGATCTCGTTGTGTTAATGCTTTTCTTCAGGCAACCAGCCGCTTCAATTATAAGACCGGAGTTAATACTCTCACTGCACTCACATTGTTCGTTTCTTGAAATGTCTCTAAAACACAACTCTAAAATAACACATAGTCTTGAGTCCTTTTTACATTTCATCATTTGTTGAGACAGAATCTGAATCTCTTCCTTCTTGTCTTGTTTTGCCTTACCCTTTGAGATGTCCTCGAATGTTGATCTCCCCACTCATCTGCAACGGTTTGTCTATCACGTCTCTTATGGTCTGCTGCTTGTTGTGGTCGTGGTGTGGCTGCTAGCATTGGTTTTGAATGGATAATGATGGAGATGGACGTCGATGGACGGTTGTCCGGTGACCAGAAGTAGCCTGTGATGAGGTCCGGTCATGCACGTATTCTGATTCACTATGAAGTGTGGCGTTCACGCCATAGTGTTTCAGGTTTGAACTTTGATTAAAGTTTCGATGATGGAGAGAGCGTGAAAGAAGAAAATGATGAAAGGCTTGAGCGAGACTTCAGTAAATGTGAGCTAGTTATGGGTTTTGGTAGATGTGGGCTTGAATTTGGTTTGTTAGGTTCAAGCTAAGCTCTATTTATAATTGAGCATTGCAACCTACTTGATCAAAAAAAAAATATTTGTTCATAAGTTGGTCTAAATTGACGTCTTAAAAGATGGGTCGAACACATCATCTAATGATGATCCGACTTAGTTCATATTATAAACACGATCTCTTCCAAGACTATACCTCGTATGACAAGGGATTGTTTTTAAGTTCTTTTAGCAACGATATTATTAGGAGTCACCACTAGCCATTACTAAAGAGTCAGCTAGAACCACATTGAGATATGGGAGGCCAAATCCTTTTTTACATAGCTAGATATTCTAAGTTCGAGGATTTGCTTATGCTAATATTTCTATTAGCGTCATTTCAGTTCTTGATAAATTGGTTATTTTTTTAAGTGATCTTGCAATCTTGATTTACTAATTTTAGCCAAAAAAAACCATTAAATTTCCATGCAAATATTTTTTGTAAGTGGGTTCATTTGAAGGTCCACGGTAATTCTAATTCTAACCTGGAAAGAAAAATTAAAAGACTCAAAGAATTAAAAGGCAAGCAAAAGAAAAAACCCACAACTTGTCAAGTGTTGGGAAAAATGAAAACCCAATGCAACGTGAGGCAAAATATAAACATGTCTTTGTTAATGAGCCTTGAGACATAAGCCCTTGAAAGCTTGCTAATGAAAACTAAGGCCAACCTAATTCTGTTTAATTGATCAGAACTAGGTCTAAGCCATTTATGTAAAAGTGAGGATAAGTCTATTATGTTTGAGAATTGAACTTGCAATTAAAAATTAATCCTAAAAGTGATTAACTAATGCTAAACTTAACTATTACAAAATGAGACCAGAACGGATATCGGTCTTTTGCCACTGTTTCCATGGTTATCGACCACCTCCTCCATGGATTGCCTCGCATAGTCACCACTGGTGGTGTCCATTTCCATATAACCCATTCATCCATTCGCATAACATGCACTCAAATCAAATAGATTAGCAACATTCACACATCAAACAAAAAATGGCCTCGGGATCAGCCTTTACTTTTCTTGCATTTTGACTACCCCCAACCTCTTAATGACGAGGCTTCATTAATTAATGATGATTGGCCACCATTTGTATTCTCATAAAGATGTCAACATTAATTTCGGTTCTAATCAATTCCAAACAGGCTAGCCATCGAGTATGCATCGCACACATACATTCATCTTTTGTAACCATATGCATAAGCATCAAATTAAGCATGCACTTAGGTCGTTTGATCTTAATTTGCAATCAATCACACAAGAGGAAGTGAACCAAGTAGGGTTACTTATTCATTTATATCCTAAATTCAGACTGATTATGTTTTAACTAAGTTAATCTATCAAATGAGGTCCCCATCCAAATCACGAAACTGCTCTGGGAGTTGTAGTAGTCGTGAGTCGGACCCCTAACCTGCGGGATCAGGAGGCCAGTCCTCAACCAGCACAACCATTCATGGGTGGGCGACTACTTGACCTAGTTCTCACCTAAAAAACCCAAAATTGAGTAAAATAACCTAGCAATCCAAATTCCCTCACGAGAGACTGTCGAGATATTTTAAACTATTTTCTACTTCATAATTTGATAGCTCAAACTTTCGGAGCAAACCATTATTGAAGTAATCGCAAATTATATATTTCCCACTTAATCAACGTGGGGCCCTCATCATCCAACGGTTGCTACAAACTAGGTGGACACATGTACCAAATTACATAATATAACTTCTCATCTCTTGAAAAGTATTTGACGTTAAATTAGTCCTAGCAATATGCGTATTAATGACTCCTTTATGCTCTCCACGCACTCTCTTTAAATCCACCCCAAACACTCGCCGATCTTCCCCGTGCATTGCTAAGATCTATCCTTCTCTCTCTTTACCATTTCCCTCCGTTTGCTTTTGAAACAGCTAGCCCTCATCCTTTGTTACTCTTTAGGAAACTCCTCTGAAGAAGACACAAAAGAAACCCCCACAGCTGCAACAATCTTGTCTTTTCTGCAGAAATGTCGGTCGACAAAACCAAGATCAAACAATCCCCGTCTTAGTCGAAACTCGAAGCCAAGATTTGGACAGACCATCAAACCACAACCTCCCAAACTTCGTCTTGTCAGTGAGGCTCAAGTACGTGAAGCTCGGCTATCACTACCTCATCTCCAACGCCATGTATTTACTCCTCGTGCCACTCATCAGCATCTCCTCCGCCGACCTCTTGGCCCTCACAGCCTGGAACCTGGCCCAACTTTGGAACCAACTCAGGTTCAATCTCATCACCACCATGCCCTGCTCAACGCTGGTGGTGTTTCTGGTCACTCTCTATTCCATGATCTTACCCAGAAAAGTCTACCTCGTTGACTTCGCCTGCTACAAGCCCGGCCTGGCCTAGATATGCAACCTCAAGACCTCCATGGAGTAGTCGGAGCTCACAACTGCCTTCACCGAGGAGAATCACACTTTTCAGCAGCGGATCCTCGAAAAGTCCAGGCTTGGGCAGCGGACATACCTTCCCGAGGCCCTGCTTCGGGTCCCACCAACCCCGTGCATGACAGAAGCACGGGCAGAGGCTGAGATAGTTTGTTAGGGAAATCTCTTATGATGTTTTGAAGATAACAAAATAAATCAAAGGCTACTAACGTGTTTAATGGTTGAATAACAGACTATACAAATGATAGAATGTATAAACGATATTGTCAAAGTCTATACTTGAAAGAACCAAAAGATAGACTCTATGCTTGAGCTGAACTTATTCAGACTATATTCAGACCTTAAGGCTAAATATGTTCAAAAGTAGAATATGTTCAGATTTATGTCCAGATTGTAAAGTCTACTTCAATCTGAAAACACTCAGACTATATTTCAGTCTGAAGACACTCAGACTTTACTTCTGACATAACACTCTCAGACTTTACATCTAGAACAAGATACAAAATCAAAACGTAGTAGATTCAGAACGAAGTATGTTCAAAACGAAACAACTTGACAGAACGTAACACAAGCCTCAAACATATAACAGCTAGTGATCTAGTTTGGATTCAAAATCAAGATAGATTTGATAGAGTTAATCTAATTGATTGACAATTGGATCTTGAAGACAAGAACTTTCTAAACGAAGAAGCTCTACTTATGGAAACTAAAATTTTGTTTGTATGGGCGATCATAATCAACTTGGGATTTTACTTTTGTCACTCAACGGCTATTAAATCTTCTAGATACAGATCTGTCCAATTGATAGATTGGAAGACAATCCTTTAAATATTGTCCAACGGCTAGTTTGAAAGTGGAGGAGTATTTAAGGAGATCAAGGACCGATGACCAAGTAAGAGACAGAGTGTAGAATTTATAATTCCAAAGTCTGAGCAAACTTTGATTATGCACTTGTCTCTCATGAGCTTAAACATTTGTGATCATGAGAGAAATGCCAAAAGAGTAACTTAGTGAGATAGTTTGATCTACCACTAAGTGTTTGCACTCAAAGTTGTAATCTCTTGTTGATCGCATAGTGGAATCCAACTAGAAGGCTGTCAGCGTGGAAGAGTGGATGTAGGCTTAATCTAAGCCGAACTACTATAAATTCTATGTTCTTATTCTCTTCCATGAACTCCTTTATTTTATTCGAATTTCTATTTAACTGCTAAAGTTTAAATTCGCTCAAAGTCTATTATTTTTCAAGACTCTGTTTCAAAAGTAAATTGTTCTACTATTCTTTGCGAAAAAATTTCTTCACACCTATTCACCCCCCCCCCTCTAGGTGTTAATATTAGCACTTTCAATTGGTATTAAAGTCTATGTGCTTAACTGTTGAAGTGTTTTTACTTCTGAACTAAAGATCTCTTATGACTAGTATTTTGGTACCAGGACCGATTGAAGGACATAGCAACTCCAGGCCACCATATTTTGATGGAAAGGAATACAACGTTTGGAAAAATAAAATGAAGGCATTCCTAAGATCCAGAGATCCTTGCAATGGGATGTTGTGGAAAAAGGAATCAATCCCACTACTGCGTCTACATCAAATAAGAATAGCAAATACAAAGAAACCAAACCCTCTAAATCAATCCCACTACTGCGTCTACATCAAATAAGAATAGCAAATACAAAGAAACCAAACCCTCTACTCCTATGTCTCGGACGGAGATGTCCAAAAAAAAAAAAGCTCTTGATGCAAAAGCCATTTATTCTTTATATTGCGCCTTATCTCCTGCCGAGTATAATAGAATCTCTTCATGTGAACAACTAAAGAAGTTTGGAATAGATTTCATGTTACTTATGAAGGAACTGATCGTGCAAAAGAAACAAAAGTGAACTTCTTGCTTGGCCAATATGAATCCTTCAAGATAAAGCCAGGAGAATCAATTGGAGATATGTTCAGTCGTTTTATAGAAATTGTAGACAATTTGGCGTATCAAGGTCATCCAATTTCTACCCCCAATGAAGGTCAAAAGATTGGAACCGTGTTAAGACCTCAATCAGAGAGACTCAGAGGATTATGCCACTCATCGTTGATGAATTGATCGCCACTCTTCAATCCTACGAAGTGAAACAAATCAACAACGAAGATCCCAAAGGTAAGAAGTCGTGACTTGGCTTCAAAATATAACGCTGAATCTGATGATACAGACTCAAAAAATGACATGGACGATGAAGAACTTGCTTTTATGATCAAGAAATTCAAAAAGCTGAGTAGAAAATGAAGGAAATTCAATGGAAGAAGACCGTACAAGTAGAATGAGCATAAAAGAACCATGAAAGATTATGATGAGCAAGGAAATATATGCTTGATGGCACATTCAGACTTATACTCAAATTCAGAATCAGAATCAGACTCAAAATCATATTCTAACTCAGAGACAGACTTAGAATTAAAATCTGACTCAAAAAACAGACTTAGAATCTAATGAGGAAATCGAGGTAAGTCATTCAAAAATTTCTATCAAAGTTTCAAAGTATATAAATGAGCTTTGCTTAAATCTCAAATCTTCTCTTAAAATGATCTTCAAATTAAAAAATGAGAATTCATGGCTTAGGTAACAGGATCTTTCTTGAAAAGAAAAGTTTGAAATTTTACAAAAAGATTTTCTACAAACAAAAGAAAGTCGAGATTTACTTGTCAAATAAAATGATTCTTTAAAAAAAAAATTCAAATATTTCGACAAAATTTTCAAAGGGTTCAAAAACTTTAGAGCATATTCCTTCTATACGAGTACTTTACTATAACAAGTCGTGACTTGGCTTCAAAAAGGAAAGTGGTTCTCTAATAGATTTTCCTAAAGTTAAGAAGAGACTTAGACAAAGACCTCCTAAAATTGCATACAAGAAGCATTTTCAAAGGATCTATACAAAACCTGTTGGTCGTAATGCCCTCAAGTGTTCAAATTGTGAAGACTCATAACACTTTGAGAAAGAATGTCCTAAAGTCTGGAGACTTATTAAGAAAGATTGGGTAAAAACAACATACTCTACTAACTCTCAAGGACCCAAGAAAATATGGGTATTAAAGAAAAGATGAGTTATTTTTTTGCAGGAAATAAAGGAAAAGAAGAAAGAGAATTTGGTAAGGAATGCATTTTTTTCTTTTTTGTATGAGTACAAAATTTTAAAAATTCTCATTATACTTATATTCTCTTTGTGCCTCAATTGATTCGGATTTTACTATGATTGTATTCAATGTTTTATTGAAGAAAGAATCGTGTGATTTGTTTTTGTGATTTGTGAGTTGAGATTTGATTTAATACGTATGATTTGGTTTGATTTTATGCTCTTAGATTTTGTCATATTTTGCAAATTGAAAATATATTTTACGATATATTAATTTATTATGCAAGATATTATTTCTTAGATACTTGAGGATTTTATTCTCTCTGATTTTATTGTGCATAATGTTCTTTCCTTAATACTATGTTATGATGAGTTAAGAAAGTATATTTGATTATCTATGGAGATTTTATATTTTGCTCTAACAAAATGGAAGGATCCAAATTTATGGATACCAAAAAGGAAATGAGTTCATTGCAGAAAATTCTATAAGGGAAGAATGATTGCGAATCTACACAAATCATGGTATAATCAAAAGAGTATCTCATGTGAAGATTGCAAGTTTGATCCGCAAAATCAAAGGAAGAAGGCTAAAACATTCTCTTCCTTGTGGAAATTTTTTGCAAATTATTGAAGAAATCTCTTATGTGTCGTATGAAAGGGAGAGAAAACGAATCCAAACGAAAGGAAAGATTCGTGATCAAACTCAAAAAGGCAACAAATTGAGGGGGAGCATTGATCAATTATGGAAAAATAGTTTTGAACCGATCATGATCTTAATTATTATGGAAGGAATGAAAAGGTAAATGTGACAGAACTTGTTAAGTTCTACAAAATCCGGTTAGTGCATCTTTTATTACCTTTTGTCATCAACAAATCTTTTATTGATATTATCATTTTATTATGACAAAAAGGGTAAATGAATCTTATAATGCATCCGTGATTTGTATTGGATATTTGTTGATATATATGATCGAAGTGAGTTGATATTATTTATTGCATAATATTGAGCTGCGATTATTTTTTTATATATTGTTATGCTCAATCTATTTGCTTTCTTTTTATTCGAATCACATTTTTTGAAAATCTAAAATTTGGTAATTGATTTATCAATATTTTAGAAAGTGTGATAACATATTTGCATATTCAAAGATTGTTTTGTCATCATAAAAAAAGGGAGATTATTAGAGAAATCCTTTATAATGTTTTGAAGATGACAAAATAAATCAAAGGCTACTAACGTGTTTAATAGTTGAGTAACAGACTATACATATGATAGAACGTATAAAGGATATTGTCAAAGTCTATACTTGAAAGAACCAGAAGATAGACTCTATGATTGAACTGAACTTATTCAGTCTATGTCTAGATCTTAAGGCTAAATATATTCAGAAGCAAATTATATTCACACTTACGTCCAAATCGTATACTTATGGAAATCAAAATTCTGTTTGTATGAGCGATCAGAATCAACTTGGGATTCTACTTTTGTCACTCAATGGCTACCAAATTTTCTAGATACAGATCTGTCTAATGGGTAGATTGGAAAACGGTCATCTAGATGCTGTCCAACGACTAGTTTGGAAGTGGATGAGTATTTAAGGAGATCAAGGACCGATAAGCAAGTAAAAGACAGAGCGTAGAATTTATAATTCCAAAATCTGTGAGCGAACTTTGATCATACACTTGTCTCTTGTGAGCTTAAACGTTTATGATCGTGAGAGAAATACCAAAAGAGTAACTTAGTGAGATAGTGTGATCTACCACTAAGTATTTGCACTCAAAGTTGTAATCTCTTGTTGATCGCTTAGTGGAATCCAGCCAGAAAGCTGTCAGCATGGGAAAGTAGACATAGGCTTAATCTAAGCCGAACCACTATAAATTTTGTGTTCTTATTCTCTTCTCTAAACTCATTTATTTTATTCGAAGTTCTATTTAACTACTAAAGTTTGAACTCACTCAAAATCTGTTATTTTTCAGACTCTATTTCAAAAGTTTTTTTTTTTTTTTTTTTTGTAAAATTCAAAAGTAAATTATTTCTACTTTTCTTTGCGAAAAATTTTCTTCACACCTATTCACCCCCCCCCTCTAAGTGTTAATACTAGCACTTTCACAATCATGTTCGAGGCCATCGACCAACTGCTGGCCAAGACTGGGGTCAAGGCCAAGGACGTATCGATCCTCATTGTGAACTGCAGTTTGTTCAACCCGACACTATCACTGTCAGAGATGATCGTGAACCACTACAAGCTTTGAGGGAATTCCGTTGGAGATGCAATTGAAGATTGTGATCATGGATTATGATCATGGCATCGATCCTAATTGTGGGCTGATTGATTTAGTGAATATGTGATAGTTTTAGTAAATAGGAAATTTAAAATTCTTTGTATATTATTTCATTTTTCTTCTTTTTTTCATTCTTGCACTATAAATGACTTAATGTACTTAATACAGAGAGATTAATATACAGCAAAATTTCCTCCTTTTTTTCCTTCGTTTCATGTCATAGTATCAGAGCCCGTGTTCTTGGCCTAGCTTCCGCATATTTAGAATTGCCTCCAATTTTTTCTAGGCTATTGTTGCATGTTCTTATCCTACAAAATGGACCAGCAAATTGATTAGGAATTCAACCTTGTTTTTTTTTTTTTTTTTTTTTTTTTTTTTGATACCATGACAATAAACAAGAACATGGAAAGCTCAACAACAGAGGAGACACCCACCTCACCTCAAAACCAAACCCCATCAGATTAGATTACTCTTTTTGGTGAGGAGCAGTCCTCTGTTCAGCAACCAGAAGAGAGTCAAGATCCAGCAAAGTTCATTCTTGCGTTAAGCTAAATTTGCAGCCCAATTCAGTGGCCTCCCACATTTCTGCCAGTTAATTGGTATCAGTGGAGTACTTGGCCAGGACAGACGTGGACCCAATACCCATCTGGACCTATGCCCTTTGTAACTAGCTCAACTCAAGAATCGGCCCAAACAAATTCGAGTCAAGAACTTAGATCTATGCCGGGTCAAGGGACGAGTCCTTACCCAACATTTCAACCTAGATACATGTCGTTGGTTTGTTCGATTGGCGGTGGCGGCCAGCTCGAACCCAGTGACCCCCTTTACACATCGCTCGCAGACAGCTCTGAATTACGTCTTATCAGCATCCAACTCACCAAATTGGAAAGCTACTTCTCATGGGCTCAGGATCTGTGGCAAGCTCTTGTGACAAAAGACAAGGACAGCTTCCTCAACGAAGCCATCCCATTCCCAACCAACGAGCGCCTCCAGTGACATTGGTGGAAGTGCAACTAGTTGGTTCACACTTGGATCGGCAACATGCTCGCCCTCGATGTTATAGCTGGGCTATCGCCTACTAAGGATTCCAAGCAAATCTAGGATAACATCAGAGAGATGTATGGCCGACTCAACCCAGAATGGCTGTTCAGCATCACCTAAGCTTTGACTGAGTTGAAGCAAGGGAACCTCTCGGTTACCGCTTGCTTCAAGACCCAGTCCTTCTCCAACTCGAGCATGCTCGACCACAGCGAGGCGCTGACTTTCCTCTTGGACAGTGAGCTGGTAAATGCGTCTAAGCGGCGACGGAGGTTCCATCACGAGGATCTAAGGCTGAATAGGAGTCGTTGAGGATGAGTAAGAACCATGTGGCCTTTTCTCTTTCTTGTATCTCTTTGTATTGCCTCAGCGTTGCCTCGAGTCCCTGTAGACGTTCCTCGGCTGACTCCAATCCATTCCACAAGGAGGAGAGACGGTTGAAGCAAGTGGTAATCGAGGTAACCGAGGCAATACTGAGGCAATACAAAGAGATATAAGAAAGAGAAAAGGCCACATGGTTCTTACTCATCCTCAACAACTCCTATTTGGCCTCAGATCCTCGTGATGGAACCTCCGTCGCTGCTCAGACGCATTTACCAACTCACTGTCCAAGAGGAAAGTCAACCCCTCGCCGTGGTCGAGCATGCTCGAGTGGGAGAAGGACTGAGTCTTATAGCCTTTTCGTCTGGTGTGGGCTCACGAGATGCGATGGTCAGAGGTAGCGGAGTAGCTGGACACTTGGGATACCCAAAAATGGGTAGTGTAGTTGCAGCAAGAAGGAAAGCTGATGGAAACCCTAGTCCATTTCGAATGGACGGCTAGGATTCACATGGGCAAGCTAACAGCTTGGATTCACGCGGCCCATTGGACGGTTCAGATCAACATGGGGGATCGGACGATCTGGATCAGTGCACTGCAATGGATAACTATAGATCATCCATCATCTCAATTGGATCTGAAGGCTACTATCAAGCCACGTCAGCCCGTGTTTATAAAGGATTCTACGATTCACGTAACGCCACATCATCAGGAAAGGTAAGTGGGCAAAATAATAAATTCAAGGGATATGTTTAGCAGAAGTCCTAAAACTTGTCCAAAAAGTGCAATTGAGTTCTAAAACTTACAAAAAGTTCAATCAAGTCCTAAAACTTGTCAAGTTAGTTCAATTGAGTCCTAAAGTTAACACCGTTAGCCTTTTCGTTAAAAATGCTGACGTGTCATTTTAAATTATTTTTTATTTTCCACGTGGATTTTTTTATTCATTTTTTATTCATTTTTCAAAAAAAGTTTAAAAACTAAAAATTAAATTTATTTATTTTATCTTATTTTCACCAAAAATTAAAAAGAAAAGTTATAAAAGTTATTTTAAAAAAATCAGTGCTCTTCTCCCCCCCGCCGCCGCCGCCGCCCATCGCCGGAGGGGCCGAGAGACGGCCGTCGGCCCCGGGCGGGGTGGCCGGCCCGCCGGCCCGGGCGAGGGCCGGTGACCGTCGGCCCCGGGCGGGGGTGGCCGGCCCTCGCTGGCCCCGTGCGAGGGCCGGTGACCGCCGCCCACCCGGGCGAGGCTCGCCCGCATCCGGCGAGCCTCGCCGGCCCCGAGCAAGGGCCAACGGGCTCGCCCAGGGCGACGACGGTCGCTCGGCTCCGGCGAGGGATGGCGACCGTCGCCCGCCTAGGCGAGGCCTCGTCGACCCTCGCCAGATCCGGCGAGCCTCACCGGCCCTAAGCAAGGGTCAACGAGGCCTCGCCTGTGCGGGCGACGGTCGCCGCCGAGGCGAGGGAGGGCGACGGTCGCCGGCCCCCCGTGAGGGCCGGTGAGGCCTCGCCGGCGAGGACCGGCCACCCCGCCTGTGGCCGGCGGGCGGCGGCGGAAGTCCACCGATGCCCTTTTTTTTTTTAACAGTTTTTTTTTTAAAATAAATTTAGATTTTCCTTTTTTAAATAAATTTAGATTTCCTTTTTAGTTTTTAATCTAATTTTTAAAGATTTTGAATAAAAATAATTTTAAAAAGCCATTTGAAAAATAAAAAATCATTTAAAATATGACGTCAGCGCCACGTCAGCAATTTCCGTTAATTTTCTTAACGGTGTTAACTTTAGGACTCAATTGAACCAACTTGACAAGTTTTAGGACTTGATTGAACTTTTTGTAAGTTTTAGGACTCAATTGCACTTTTTGGACAAGTTTTAGGACTTCTGCTGAACATATCCCTAAATTCAAAAATAAATATTGTGAATATTGCAAACATCCACACCATACTGTTGATATGTGTTGGAAATTGCATGGAAAGCCTACTGATAAAAATAAAAGAAGAAAAAGAATCCTTAGCTTATCAGGTCTCGACACAAAGGATTGATGGGGTACAACAAATAATTACTCAAGATCAGTATTAGAATATCATGCAAATTTCGAATCAATTGAAGATTGGCAACAAAAGTGCTAGGTTCTCAAGTACTTTCCTTTACGAAGAGAATTCTTTTTCTATCAATGCATAGATAATTGATACAATGGCTAGTGACCATATAATATGTAATGAGCATCTCTTTTCCATGTTGAAAAAGCATCACAATCTCCCATATCAATATGTCTTCCAAATGGAAATGTCACTCAAGTTCCCAAGATTGGTACTGTTCACCTTGGTCCACATTTTTCCCTTAGAAATGTCCTATACATTCCTGATTTTGAATTCAACCTACTCTCTGTCTGAAAGGTCTGCATAGATAGTTCCTGTTGTGCAATATTCAGTTCCAACAATTGTTTCTTTCAAGACCATTCAACTGCCAAAGTGATGGGCTTAAGTGGTATTGCACAAGGACTATACTATTGGATTGATTCCCCAGGAGATCTAAAATTACTAAATAAAGGCATTTTTGTAATGCTATCGGTCGAAATAAAAATCTCCTTTTTCATCAGAGATTGGGTCATAGTGCACATTTCCCTCATCGTAAATGCCCAATATGTCCCTTGGCCAAACAATCTCGAGCATCATTTCCAAAGAGTACATCTCGAGCAAATAGAAGTTTTTCTTTACTTTATGTGAATATCTAAGGACCTTATCATACCCTCCATCGTGATGGCTCCCGCTTCTTTCTCACAATTGTAGATGACTATACGAGGGCCACTTGGGTATATCTTATGTAATCGAATTGGCAAAAATTTACTCATCTTTCGAATTTCGTTTCCTTGATTAAGAATTAATTCAATCAATCTATGCAACGAATTCGTACATATAATGGGCATGAATTTTTCACCTCTGATTGTACAAAATTCATATCTTCTCAAGGGATACTTCATGAAAGTTCTTGTACTTACCCTCCACAACAAAATGGAATTGTGGAGCGTAAGTGTCACGCCCCGAACCTCGAGCACGCGCACATCCCACCACGGTCGATAGAAATGCGATTTCCCAGGACACGTCGCCGACCCATTCATTTTATTACGCATGCAGAAGCGAAACAAATCCTCTGACAACATTTAACTTGGGATAGAAAAACAGGCAATCAATCACAACCAATCGAGCTTTCTTATAAACACATAGGTTTATATACAACACTGGATTGTCTACAAAATAGACCAGCTCAACAAAAAGGGAACTGTCCTAAGACTAACTAGTCAGACACGCTCGCCGATCCTTCGGTCTCCACTTCCACAATTGTCCATGGCTTTGAGTCCTCCACGACCGCCATCTAAGGACCTGAAAATATTATCCCACAATCGGGATGAGACAATATCTCAGCGAGTCCTACTCTCTAAGACTCGATTAGGAAGAAAATACGCCTTGAGGTGCTCTAGCCACACAAATAGGATAGAGGACTTACCTCGCCTCAGTCCTTTCCTGCACGTCAGTACAATTCAATTCTCAATAACACAACTGGGCCAACGATTCAATTCAATCATACTATCTATCTTTCCATTTCAATCCGTACCATCTATCAACCATTTCTAACTATCATTCAATACCGTCTATCAAACCAATCATTAATACGACACATGTTCTCCAAAGCTGAAATATATAGACGGTAGCTCGCTCAAGCTGTATAGATAGATAGTATAATAGCTCACCAAAGCTGTAGATGATAGATAATATAATAGCTCGCCAGAAGCTGTAATGTATTCAATATAGTATACTATAGCTCACCAAAAGCTACCGCAATATTCAATATAGTATACTATAGCTCACCAGAAGCTACCACAATATTCAATATAGTATACTATAGCTCACCAGAAGCTGCCATATATATATATGTATGTATGTATGTATATCATAATTGCTCGCCTAAGCTGATACGTATATATAAACCAATGCTCGCCAAAGCTAATCATTCAATAATAAACCATAGAACTGGATATACAATCCAATAACACCCAACTATTCAAATTAATCATACAAACCAATTACGGTGCTAAAAGCCAACACCGGGTATTTTCAAGTTAAATACCACAACTTCATGGATATCACTCAATTCCACACTTTTGGAATAATTAACCATAATCATCAATCACTCAATTTCTCAATTTCAACATACAATTAACACATACTGACCGCACCGCTGAGATCAGCGCGAAATTCTAACAACTTAGGCCATCTCGGCAAAATTTTCGAAATTATTAAATAATTAAATTTAATTCCGAAAATTAAATAATTAAATAATATAATTTAGTAAAATAATATTTATAAATTCGAAATAAATAATTGATGAGGGTTTAAACAATATTACACTAATTTAAACATACAATTAGCTCTAATTAAACATCCATTAAACTAATCATACAACTAATCTAATTTACATTAAAATAATCTAATTTAATCACATAAACCTAATTAGACTAATCTAAACACCCCTTAAGCATAATTAATTCACTAAGCAATGATTAGAGGATAAACTCACATGATTAACGACCTGAACGGCTCAAAACAACGGAGACGATGCGAGGGTCAATAGTCTCCAAGGTGGGCCTAGCTTCCAGGGTCGGGAAGCCGGCCAAAACGGGCCAAATAGTCACTATGATATCCACTAACCTGCTCATTGCTCGCTACTAGTTGAGGGCGGATCCGGTTCCGAGTTGAGCTAGACAGGGCCGGTGGTGGTTCGGCTGAGCTTCAACGGTCCAAGCGGCAGTGTAAGGCGATGGAGAGAGCTCCGGTGGTGGCTTGAACTACTTGGGGAAGCTGCTAGAACTCGACTGAAGCAGGGACAACGAAGAGAGGGAGACAAAGACAGGCGGAGCAGTGGTGGTGCACAAGATGGCAAGCAGCGAACGGCACGCAAGAGGTGCATGATGGCGGTCCGATTGGACTGCTGGGTGCTCCGGCGTCTTCCCAAATCTACTAGGATGTCGAGCAACAACGGGAGATGTAAGAGAGAAGGCTTCGATGAGAGAGGGAGAAGGAAATGGAGGCATGTGGAGTAGCGGCGAGCACCGATAATGTTTAGCTGGGACGAACTGCAACGAACGGTGCTACTGGTTGCTGCTTCGCGGCTTCTTCGGTTTTGCTGGGTTATTCGCACGATCAGAAGAGATGGGGGAGAGAGAAGAAACAACGGGAGAGAAGGAGAAAGTGGGGAGAAACCGGTTATTTCTCTCTCTCTCTCTCTCTCTTAGGTCACTCAAGCACATGGCCCACCATGACCTCATGTAATGTCACCTTCCACTAACCCAAGCTTCCACAACTATCTTCAATGGGTCAAATTTCTTTTTCCACCGTGGCATGAAATTTCCAAAACCTTGTACAACACATTCTTTCAATTTCATTTAATTCTCAACCAAACAAATCCAATTAAAGCCCAATTGAATCCATCCATGTCCTCATCCTTCTTATGACTTTTCCCTATCAAATGATCCAACTTGACGGCCAAAGTTACGATCAAAAGCAGGCCTCTGATTATCTCAAACAAAAACAGCCTTACTTTGCTTTTCTGCCAAAAATCTCGGTTTGTAGAAAAATCTTCTAAAGATGAGTCAACGTTCCTAAAATGAATTATGACTTGATAGAACTTCCAATTTCTGTAATCAAGTTCAATTTCACGGTTAATTTCAATCTAGCACGACTTTAGCGCGTCCTAATCTACCGGGTAGATTTTAGGAATTTTCAGTGCAATTGACATGTGGATGATTATTTTCAAGCCACAAAGTGCATCTTCGACACATTGGCAACTCTCGATTGTTGTGGAAATCTCAAGGTTTCAAATACGGACATAGGGTACCAAAGCGACAAAAAAATCGGTATAGTACCAATCAATCAAAATTTTGCAATTAAGTGGAATCACCCACATTTAATCACATGGTTCTGTCGAATCGACCTATCTCCGATCTCTAATCGATCTATGCCGTAATGAGCCTTGCAGATTAGTACGGCCGAGCAGTCGGTTCTTGGTCGTATTCTCAAGTCTATTGTGTTTAGATTCCTTAATGGCTTCACCTAATAGACTAGTTATTCGTGAGTGGCCAACTCAAAGAAGAGAGCTATAGGCGCAAAGGTGAAATGCCTGACTTATTCAATTGAAACCAGAATCGCAAAATTGGGATGTCACGGTAAGCACAGACATCTCTTAGAAGTAGCACGTGCATTAAAATATCAAGTCTCCATTCCTGAAGGTTTCTAGGGAGATTGAGTGGTCACTGCCACCTATTTGATTAATCACATGCCAACTCGTATCCACGATGGGAAAACTCCTTTTGAAATGCTTTATAATAGACAGCTTAACAATTACCATATCTGAGTATTTGGTTGTTTATGTTATGCGACAAATGTGGGTCCTATGGATAAAATGGGCCCCCATGCCACTAAATGTGTATTTATGGGATACCTGCCACTTCAAAAAGGCTATCGAGTTATGGAGATTTCTACAAGGCATTTCTTCATAAGTAGGGATGTCATTTTTTACAAGTATGTATTTCCATTTAAGGATATGATATCTTCATTGACTTCATCATCACCCCAAAGTCATAGGCCTTTTCTATGCGAAGAAGATTTATCCATGGCTTCTCAATATCTATTCGTTGCTCTAGAGCCATCCATTTCTATCCTGAAGGACACCACTATTTCTAAAGACGGTTTACCTTCAGAGTTATCTAAGGATTCTTCTTATGCATTGGCTTCATCGGTAACTACTTTTGAGTCTTTCCCAGCACCTAAACCAATAGTAGTTGAGCAGCCTCGACATTATGGATGGCAAACTTGCCCACCCACATGGAAAAAAGGACTACATTTGTTCTGCATTGCGTTCTCCGGGTACGATGTATATTGTCTCTTCATATGTGTCTTTTAATCGGCTATCACCGGAACATATGGTTGCATTAGCCACCTCTCGAAAGAGCACGAACCTTCTTCTTTCCATGAACCATCACGTCATCCCCGGTGGCAACACGCAATGGAATCGGAACTTACTGCCCTGATAGAGAATCATACCTGAAATATTGTCCCAATACCTCCACACCATAAACCAATAGGATGTAAATGGGTATATAATATCAATTTTTGGGTAGACGGTTCAATTAAACGGTATAAAGCTCGACTAGTGGCTAAGGGGTTTACTAAAAGAGAAGTTTTTGACTATCATGAGACCTTCTCACATGTTGCCAAAGAAGTCATTGTCTATTCCTTCTTATCCATTACAGCAATCCAAAATTGGTCATTACATCATATGGATGTTCACAATGCTTTTCTTCGTGGCAATCTAGATGAAGAGATCTATAGGGAGCTTCCACAAGGATTACGCGCACAGGGGGAGTCTTGGGTATGTCGTCTACGCAAATCCCTGTATGGATTAAAACAGGCATCTAGGCAATGGTACGTCAAGTTTGATATAGCTAGTAATAGCACCTAGAGGGGGGTGAATAGGTGTTTAAATAATTTCTCGAGATATGAAAGCAATACTAGGCAAACAATAGAAAGGAAGCTCTCCTTTAGTTAACAAAACGAACTATGAAAAAAGTAAAGCAGAGAGTAAGAAAGAGAAAATTGAACACAAGGTTTATAGTGGTTCGGCTTATTCCAAGCCTACGTCCACTCTTCTGCACTGACAGCCCACCGGCTGGATTTCACTATGAACAAAAGAGATGTTACAGTAATGCTTTCCCTTGATTCCATAGTGTGGATATTCTACCACACTTCCTCAAGGTATCTCCACAGTGTAGATGTTCTACCACACTTCCTCAAGGTATCTCAAAATATAGACTCTATTTTGCATACAAGATTTCGCTCAGTAAGTGAATTGACTAAGAATCAAAAAGCTTCATACTTTGGAATTCTTCTATCGTGCACCACCTCGAACAACTGGAACGTCTTCCTTTTATACTCCTTTGTGCCATCATACCCGTTGGCACTTACCAAAGGAATTATTCCAATCCTCCCGTTGGACGGAATCAATTAGGAAGATTATTCGAGCTATTAAAGGAACATGTCAATAGCCCATCAATCATGCTCGCCCATACAATCAGGATCTTGGTTTTCATAAGTAGAACCTTCCAAGAATACTTCGCCAATCATCGGATCTTTAATCATTCTTGATTTGAATAAAGGAATCCGTTATGTCATATCCAGCCAAGAGATCTTCTCCAGTCGATAAGGCCAAATCCTTAATGAGGCAGTTCTGGATAGCCTTTCTTCAACGAATTAGAAACTGTCAATGAGAATAGACTTTGAGTCTTGAGTCTGGTAGTCCGGAGGTCTTCAGACTTTAATAGTAGAGTTTGCAAAACTTTATACTAGACTGATAGAAACGTTTTGTCAGCTTCAAAATATTCCAGAAGGATTTCTCCAACAATCTCCTCATTTTTGATGATGACAAAACTTTCCTGCAGATTTGAATAACTTTGACGTGCAAAACATTACTCAAGCAAATATGGATATCTCATAAAGATTAATGGCTTAATGATAACACTAGAATCTGCAACCACAGAAAACATGTTAGTATTGCATAAGAGTAAAGCCATTCATAAGATATCAATAGTACTTAATATAAGTAGTAGTCAAATCCAAATCCACGTTCAGTCAATCCTCATCGAGACACAGACACACAAGTCACACATCAAAACAAACTAAAAATTCAACAATTTTAAGTTCAAAGATTTCAAATCTCGCATCTCTCCCCCTTTTTGTCATCATAAAAAAAGTTGAGATAGGAATAGAATGGTGTCAAGTTTGCTTGGGAATGCGAACAAGCTGGAAATCTCCCATGGACTGGATGATGCCTTCCAGCTTTTTCAATTCTTCCTTCAGTTGATCCACCTCTTCACCTTTAGCATTGGCTTGAATCTGAAGAGCAAGGGCTTGGATCTGATCAGATAATGAAACGGAAGAAGCTTGTCCTACATTCTTCAAGTTTTGAACTTCGCTTTCCAAAGCATATATCCGACCACGCATTTCCAAGAGAACATCAATGATTTTGTGAAAATCTGCTGAGTTATCAGTCTGCGTACTAGCTTCGGCACGATCTGATGGAGTAAAGGCAGATGATGGTATATCAGCATGATCATGCAGATTTGGCGATGAACCATCATGTCCCTCCTCAGGAAATTGAGAGGCATGAATGTCCTCTAGATCTGCTGGAGAGCGGCTGACTCCTTCACTGTTAACGGGATATGAGGATATTCCTTTGTTCTCACCATCTCCCCCTGTTTCCATGGCTTCAGGTGGAGAAGAGAGTTCCTCATGCTCTCCTTCATGTTGATTTTCTCTGTCTTCTTCTTCTTCAAACCTTTCCTTCTCTGCTTCTCGCTTCTCTGTTTCTGTTTCTTCTTCTTCTTTCTCCTGTTCTTCTCTCTCATATGCTCCTTTCTCCTGTCGTTCCATTGATTCTGGAACAGAACGACTCAGCTTCTTCAATGCTATAGCAGAAATTGTGAGGTCATCTTCATCATCTTCATCAGTAATTAGAGCTTTTCTCTTTTTGGATGGAGCAACCATGGGCTCCTTCCCTTTTCTTTTCGCTGCAGAAGAGACTTAATGAGATTTGACAGGGGTTTTCTCCTTAAATTTCTCCAACGCCTTGTCGAGTTCTTTCAGACGCATTTTGGACACCATTTTCAGTCCTACCACCATTTTGTCACATGGTCGAACACAAAGAATTTGTGGAGGTTGAATATTCAAATGTCTGAATATCTTTGACACAAGACTTGGATAAGGAAGTTGGCCCTTGTCCTTCACCACTGCTCTATACATGTGGAATAGAATAGTGTGAGGAAGAGAAAACTTTTTCCCAGCATTGATGGCGTACATCAGCTTTGCCTCTAAGTTAGAAACATCAGTCTTCGAAGTTGATTTCGGTCTGAGGCAATTAATCACAATCTTGTGAAGTAGAATGTTGAACGCACGCATTCTTGAGTAGGAAATCCTTCCCTCTGTCCTTCTGTCTTTAACAAATTCCAATGTGGCACGAGCTATAGAGACACTGATGGGTTGATATCTCCCTCTCTCAACCCCAATCACATCCGCCAACATATCCACATCCACTACAAAGTCCTAATCTCGGACACTAAAAGAGATTCTATTCGCATCCAATAAACTAAGATTTGAATATAAATATGCAGTTAATTGAGCATAGGCTTCTGTGGTGTCAGAACAGAACTGTTCAAGTTGAAGAAAACTGAACTTTTCCCTCAAATTGACATTCACAGCATCAAGGAAATCAAAATCCACACTCCTAGGCTTTATCACCCCACACTTCAACAATTTGGAGTATAGATCCTTATGTTCCTTTGATCTAAACAACTCTGTTCTTTTTCCTCGAATTTTCACTGCAACACCCATTCTCGGTTGAAATTCTCTATACAATCTGTCATCATCATTCCCATCTATCTTATTAAATCCCCAAACACAAGGATCACTTGGGATATTTGCAAGGGTTTTTTCTGCCAACCCCTTAGGAGCAATTTCCAAACTCTCCATTTTTTCGCAAAAAGATGTACTCATTCCCATATCCCTTGTCCTTAAGAAACTCATCGATGTAGTTCAATGGAGTACCAGTGCTCTTTAAAGCACGGTAAAGCTTATAAATAAAATAGGGCTTTTGAACTCTTACAGGATCTGTGTCTTCAATGATTTCTTCCTCTTGTTGATGACCAGCATCCTGTGGACTAGATGGTGGAGAATGACATTGCTGAGAATGTTGTGGGCTCTGCCGCTGACTTGGTGACTTCTCTTCCTCGATGAGATCAAAGTGAGTAGGCCCCTCACTCATTCGTCGTGGTCCCCTGCTTGCGATTCTCAAAGACTTTCTTGAAGACGACATCTTTCTCAGTCTTCGAAAGATTCCTTGCTTGACTTTCCCAAGAAAGATGACAACTTTTTCAAAGATTAAACAAGGGAGGAATACAGGAATGGAGGATCGATGCTTTTTAGGGTTTTGGTGTTAAGTGAAGAGGAACCGACTATATATCGCTTAGTCGAAATGGGGAAATGCTAAACGTCGTAAAGGAAGGTTAAAATATGCCTTTTTAAAAAATAACTGCATTTTTCAAAAATAGATAACTGCCATTAACTCTTTTTGAAAAGGAAAAATTGCACTTTTCACGGAAATTGAAGATAGCATAAATCAATTATGAATGGATAAATGATCATACATTTATAAGAGAAAATAAAATAACTTACAATCAAGAACCATGATTGTCTGAGACTGAGAGTCTCTAAACTTTAACTTCTTCAAGCTTCAAGATGTTGAGTCTGGAACGGATGATTTCAAATTGATTTTTCTCCAAAAGCTTTGTAAATATATCCGCCAGTTGGTTCTTTGAGTCAACAAACTGAATCGAAACTTCTCCATTTTGAACATGATCTCTAATGAAGTGATGTTGAATTTCTATATGCTTTGCTCTTGAGTGAATAATCGGATTTTTGGTAAGATTGATTGCCCTGGTGTTGTCACAGTTAATCTCTATGCATGAATCTTCAATTCCAAAATCTCTTAGCTGTTGTTTTATCCACATAATTTGTGAACAACAACATCCGAGAGCTACATACTCTGCTTTTACTGTAGAAAGAGCTACTGTATTTTGCTTCCTTGAAAACCAAGACACTGTCCTGTTTCCAAGTAACTGACAAGTACCTGAGGTGCTCTTTCTATTAACTTTGCAACCGGCTAGATCTGCGTCTGAGTATCCAAGAAGAGTAAAGTCTCCCTTTTTAGGATACCAAAGGCCGATGCTTGAAGTTAAAGCAATGTATTTGATAATACGCTTTGCGATACTTAGATGAGATTCTTTAGGTTCTGCTTGAAATCTGGCACAAATGCAAACACTAAACAAAATGTCAAGTCTAGAAGCAGTAAGATAAAGAAGTGAACCAATGATACTCTTGTATAGCTTCTGGTCAACTTTCTTTCCTCCTTCATCTTTGTCTATCTTCAAGGAACTTGACATTGGTATTTCAGTCTTTTTGCAATTTTCCAGTCCAAACTTTTTGACAAGATCATTAGCATACTTTTCTTGATGAATAAAAATCCCTTCCTTCAATTGTTTCACTTGAAGTCCAAGAAAGAAGGTTAGTTCACCCATCATGCTCATTTCAAATTCATCCTGCATAGACTTAGAGAATTTCTTGCACAAACTTTCATTAGATGATCCAAAAATGATATCGTCAACATATATTTGAACAAGCAGAAAAATTTTGCTCTCTCTTTTGATAAACAGAGTAATGTCTACTTTACTTTTTTCAAAGCCATTTTGAATTAAAAACTTACTCAGCCTTTCGTACCAAGCTCGAGGTGCTTACTTTAATTCATACTAGGCTTTTTTCAGTCTGAATACTGAGTCTGGCTTCCTTGGGTCTTCAAACCCAAGTGGTTGTTCCATATAGACTTCCTCATGGATAAATCCATTTAGGAAAGCACTTTTGATGTCCATTTGGAATAACCTTAAATTCTTATAACAAGCAAAAGCAAGTAATAATCGAATTGCTTCTAACCTTGCTACTGGTACGTAAATCTCGTCATAGTCTATCCCTTCTTCTTGCGTATATCCCTTGGCCACGAGTCTTGCTTTGTTTCTTACGACTTTACCATTTTCGTTCATCTTGTTCCTGAAAACCCATTTAGCTCCAATAATAGATTTACCTTTTGGTTTAGGAGTCAACTCCCAGACATCATTAATACTAAATTGTTTGAGTTCTTCTTGCATAGCTTCAATCCAGCTTTCATCAGATAAAGCTTCTTCTATGTTTTTTGGTTCTATTTCAGAAATAAGAGCCACAGCACTAGACTCTTCGAGCCTTTTGGATCTTGTGCGGATTCCTTCATTAATATCGCCAATAATGAGGTCTTTGGGATGACTGGACTTATGCTTCCAGTTACTGGTTGATTTATCAGGTTGATGATCACTTCCTTCATTTGAATCTTCAATAACCATTTGTTGTTGGTCTTTCAAAGTCTGAGTTGCTTCTTGAGATTTAGACTTTGTAGAGTCTGGAGCAGGTTCAGATTCTTCAAGATGAGTCTGAGCAGATTCATTTTGCATAGAATCCTGGAATTTGACATTCATTGATTCCTCCACAAATTGACTCTTCTTGTTATAGACTCTGTAGGCTTTGCTTGAGGTAGAATATCCAAGGAAGATGCCTTCGTCTCGATTTTTCTTCAAACTTACCAACTCTATCATTTGCATTTTTCAATATAAAGCATTTGCATCCGAACACATGAAAATATGAAACAATAGGCTTCTTTCCTTTGAATAACTCATAGGGGTTTTTTTCCATAATAGGCCTTAGAAAAACTCTATTGATAATGTAACATGCTATTGAAAGCTGCTTCAGCCCAAAATCGTGAAGAGATGTTACTTTCAATTAAAGAGTTCTAGCCATTTTTTGAAGCGATCTATTCTTTCTTTCCACAACTCCATTTTGCTCTGGAGTATATGGAGAGGAGAACACATGCTGAAAACCAGATTCATCACAGAATTTTGTAAAATCTTGATTTTCAAATTCACCTCCATGGTCTGTTCTTATACTTGAGATAACATACCATTTTTCATTTTAAACCTTTTTAGCAAACTTTTCAAAGTAAGAGAAGGTTTCAGACTTACTTGTCAAGAAATATACCCAAGTAAATCGTGAGTAATCATCCACAATTACTAGGCAATATTTCTTACCTCCAATGCTCTAAGTTCTGGTTGGTCCGAAGAGATCCATATGCAGAAGCTGCAGTATACGATTAGTGGAAACTTGATTTATTGGTTTAAAGGAATTTCTTATCTGCTTTCCCAATACGCATGGTGTACATAAATTAGACTTTTGATATGATAATTTGGGCAAACCACGAACAAGCTTCTTTGCTGAAATTTTGGCTATCTACTTCATATTGATGTGCCCAAGCTTTCTGTGCCATAAGCTCGCTTCATCTTGAATTGAGATTAGACATTGCGATTCATCTGGTTTCACATTCAAGAGGTAGATATTTCCATGTCTTCAGCCCATGAATGACTAAGTAGAGTCTTTACTGGTTCCTGAACATATTCCCTCTTGAAAATTGATTTTGAAACCAGTATCACACAGCTGACTGATACTGAGCGGATTGTAGTTGAGTCCTTCCACTAGGGAAACATTGCTTATTGTGAGGTTTCCCATCTTTACAGTTCCAAATCCCACAATTCTTCCTTTGTTGTTTCCTCCAAATGAGACTTTTCCACCATTTACTTGAACGAGCTTTATGAAGCAATTTGAATCTCCTGTCATATGTCTTGAGCATCCACTATCCAGATACCATTTTACCTTTTTCTTGATAGTGACATGCATTTAAAAAGACTTAAGCTTTCTTTAGTACCCATATTTTCTTGGGTCCATTGGTATTAGTATGATATGCGGTTTTTGCCCATACTTTCTTAACAGGTTTCCAAACCATAGAACACTCTTTTTCAAAATGATCTGCACTATTGCACTTTGAACATCTGAGAGCATTTTGACCTACTGGTTTTACAAATACTTTTTGAAAATGATTTTTGTAAAATGTCTTTAGAGGTCTTTGCTTAATTCTTTCCTTTACTTTAGGAAAATCAATTAAAGGAATGGTTTCGTTGTCATTCCTAAACCAGATTTATTGAAATAAGGTCTTTGTCTTTGAAAGAATTTTTTTCAAGTTTCTCGATCCTATTGAAAATCTTTTGAAATATTTGATAAGTCATTTTTTAAAAATGTATTTTCTTTAAGAGATTATCTTCGCTTTCTTTAAGAGTAGAAACATTCATGTCTAAACATTTCAACTTTTCTTTCAAAATATTTTCCTGTTGTTTTAGTGAAGAGTTTTCCTTTTTAAGTTTGGAAATCCTTTTAAGAGAAGTCTTAAGACTAAAACACAGCTCATCAATGTATTTAGAAACTTTAACAGGGATTTTAAAGTTACTTACCTCAAATTCACTGTTTGAATCTGAGTCTGTCTCGGAGTTTGAATCTAAATCCGATTGTGCCATCAGACATATATTGGCATAATCATCATCACTTTCTTCACACTATGTATCACTCCAGGTTTCTGCTTTAAGTGTCTTTCGATACTTTTCAGCTTTTCCTTTCTTCTTTTTCAGAAGAGGACAGTTGGGTCTGATGTGTCCCTTTTTCTTACATTCAAAGCAGACTACATCTTTGTTTGATTCATCATCATCAATGAACTTGATGCGTTGCTTTTGAAAACTCTATTTCTTTGGATTGAATCTTCTTCCTTTTTCTGTTTAGCCTTCTGAATCTTCTTATCATGAGAGCAAGCTCCTCATCATCCATATCGTCTTCAGAATCTGTGACATCAGAATCATCATTGGATTTTAGGATCTTCGTCTTCATTAATTCGTTCCACTTCATAAGACTGAAGAGTTTTAACCAACTCATCGACAGATAGTGGCATGATTCTTTGTGTCTCTCTTATCGAGGTCTTTATGTGATTCCAATCCTTGGAGAGTCCACGCAGTAACTTGTTTACCTTCATAGGATCAGAAATTGGTTGACCTTGATTTTCAAGACCATTCACGATTTCTGTAAAACGACTAAACATGTCGATTATAGATTCTCCGATTTCATTTTGAAGGCTTCATATTGACCGAGGAGAATGTTGATGCTAGTCTCTTTCACTCGATCAGTTCCTTCATAGGTGATATGTAATCTATCCCAGACTTCTTTTGCTGTAACACACAAAGATATTCTGTTATATTCAGTAGGTGACAAAGCACAATATAAAGAATAAATTGCTTTTGCATTAAGAGCTTGTCTCTTGATTATCTCTTCCTGAGTCATTTCACTTGACTCAACAGTTTCTTTTTCTCTTTTTGAGACAGATGCAGCTTTAGGAGTGATTCATTTTTCTACAACGTCCCATTCCAGAGGATCCTTTGATCGTAGGAACACTTTCATCTTGTTTTTCCAGATGTTGTAATCCTTTCCATCAAAGTAAGGTGGTCTGGTATTGCTTTGCCCTTCCACCAGCCCTGGAGCTAGCATACTAGCCATGGATCTTTAACTCTAAAGTAAAACACTTCAAACAAAGTGAGTACACAAGCTCTAATACCAATTGATATAGCTAGTAATAGCACCTAGAGGGGGGTGAATAGGTGTTTAAATAATTTCTCGAGATATGAAAGCAATACTAGGCAAACAATAGAAATGAAGCTCTCCTTTAGTTAACAAAACGAACTATGAACAAAGTAAAGCAGAGAGTAGGGAAGAGAAAATTGAACACAAGGTTTATAGTGGTTCGGCTTATTCCAAGCCTACGTCCACTCTTCTGCATTGACAACCCACCGGCTAGATTTCACTATGAACAAAAGAGATGTTATAGCAATGATTTCCCTTGATTCCATAGTGTAGATATTCTACCACACTTCCTCAAGGTATCTCAAAATATAGACTCTCTTTTGCGTACAAGATTTTGCTCAGTAAGTGAATTGACTAAGAATCAAAGAGCTTCAGACTTTGGAATTCTTCTATTGTGCACCACCTCGAACAACTGGAATGTCTTCCTTTTATACTCCTTTGTGCCATCATACCCGTTGGCACTTACCAAAGGAATTCTTCCAATCCTCCCGTTGGACAGAATCAATTAGGAAGATTATTCGAGCTATTAAAGGAACATATCGATAGCCCATCAATCCTGCTCGCCTATACAATCAGGATCTTGGTTTTCATAAGTAGAACCTTCCAAGAATACTTCGCCAATCAACGGATCTTTAATCATTCTTGATTTGAATAAAGGAATCTGTTATGTCATATCTAGCCAAGAGATCTTCTCCAGTCGATAAGGCCAAATCCTTAATGAAGCAGTTCTGGATAGCCTTTCTTCAACGGATTAGAAAGCGTCAATGAGAATAGACTTTGAGTCTTGAGTCCAGTAGTCCGAAGGTCTTCAGACTTTAATAGTAGAGTCTGCAAAACTTCAGACTAGACTGATAGAAACGTTTTGTCAGCTTCAAAATATTCCAGAAGGATTTCTCTAACAAAGTTCACTATTGCGCTGACTCATGTAGGATTTCGGCATTCTAAGCATGACCACGCCTTGTTTAAATGGAATGAAGGTAATTCATCAATCTATTTTCTT
This sequence comes from Eucalyptus globulus, assembly GCA_014182545.1. NCBI lineage: Eukaryota > Viridiplantae > Streptophyta > Magnoliopsida > Myrtales > Myrtaceae > Eucalyptus > Eucalyptus globulus. The sequence goes on from CM024724.1 coordinate 6,301,030, forward strand.
ATATATGTTGATGATATACTTGTTATGGGAAACAATGACTCTTATGTTGCAAGATTTAAAGAATATTTGCATTCTACTTTCCATATCAAGGATTTGGGACCACCTAAATATTTTCTTGACATTGAAATTGTCCGATCTGATAAAGGTATCAATCTCAATCAGAGGAAGTTCATCCTAGAAATTGTTTCTAAAGCTGGATTATCTGGATGCAAACTAGCTATCATACCAATTGAATAGAATACCAAGTTGACTACTCATGAATATGATTTGAACTCCTCTTCATTTATTGAGGATCCACTGCTCAAAGATCCATCGGGATATCAACGACTTGTTGGTAAATTAATATATCTTGCTATGACAAGACCTGATATATGTTATGCAGTACAGATACTCAGTCAATTCATGCATAGTCCAAAACATTCCCATATGAATGCAGCTCTAAAAGTTGTGAAATATTTGAAGAGATGTTCAGGACTTAGAATTTTCTTATCTCGTGATTGCAATATGAAGATGACAGCTTTCTATGATACAGATTATGCTACTTGCCCGATGACTAGAAGATCTATTACTGGTTTCTGCATCAAATTGGGAAAGTCATTAATCTCGTGGAAAATGAAGAAGCAATCAACTGTGTCATTATCATAAGCCAAATTAGAGTATCGAGCCATGGCAAAAACTACTTGCGAAGTGGTTTGGATTCGAGGATTACTCTCAAATCTTGGGTTACAGGTTAGTGGACCAACTGAATTATTTTGTGATGACGATGCTGCACTCAAATTGGTAGCAAATCTAGTCTTTCATGAAAGAACGAAACATATAGAAGTTGATTGCCACTGCACACGAGACGATCAGAGAATGAGTCCTCCTAACGAAAGGAATTGGAACAATGGATCAACCTGCAGACATCTTCACTAAGCCACTATGTCAAAGACAACATACTTACCTACTGAGCAAGCTAGGTGTCCTTGATATATATAGGCCACCAGCTTGAGGGGGAGTGTTGGAGATACAATTGAAGATTGTGATTGTGGATTGTGATCATGACATCTATCCTAATTGCAAGCTGATTGATTTAGTGAATATGTGATAGTTTTAGTAAATAGGAAATTTATAATTCATTGTATATTATTTCATTTTCTTCTTTTTCATTCTTGCACTATAAATGAATTAATGTACTTGTATGAGATTAATATACAGAGAAATTTCCTCCTTTTTTTCCTTTGTTTCCTGTCAATTTGTCAAGCTACAATCTTGGTGGGATGGGTTGCAGTGCTGGATTGATTTCTATTGACCTTGCTAAGTAGTTGTTATAGGTTTGGTTTTCTTTTTTCCTCTCTTTTTCTATTCTTCAAAGTACAAGTTTGATAATTAGAACCTTCTATGAACAACACCCACAGTGCTATCCAATCAAGCGTGGAATGAAAACTTTCGTTGACAAACGAATTGCTAAATATAAGTTGGGTAACAGGAATTTTATCAGGTCCATTACTGAATAGAAGGCCACTTTATGTTGCTAGTGTGTTATGTAACTTAAAAACATTTCACAAAAATTAGAATCAGGACCCAAAAAAAAAAAAAAAAAAAAACAACTTTATTTAGGTTGTGCCGACAGTAAAACTTCAAGTGTCTTTTCTCCCTAGTTTACTTTTTGGTTGGCTGGAACGTGGGAGGTAGTGAGTGCTTTGAACTCAGAACCCTCGAAACCTAGATGACGTCAAACAAGAATATAACTTAGTACATTACCAATTTACAATCTGTTATATCTACTAGGTACAAAAGTTTCTAGGTTTTCTTTGTAGGGAAATAAAATTTTGGTCTCATGAAAATGAAACTTCTGCTTAATCTTATTAATTCTCTTGTGTATTAATCACCAGGTTCACCGTAACTCTTATGCCCTAGTGGTGAGCATTGAGAACATCACCCTCAACTGGTACTTCGGCAATGACCAATCGATGCTCGTCTCGAACTGCCTCTTTCGAATGGGTGGTGCAGCGATCCTCCTCTCCAATCGGTCCTCCGACCGCTGCTGCTCCAAAAACCAACTCGTCCACACTGTACGCACCCACAAAGGCTTGGATGACAAGAGCTACAACTGTGTGTTCCAGCGAGAGGACGAGAAGAAGAAAATCGGCTTGTCTATCTCCAAGGACTTGATGGCGATCGCCAAGGAATCCCTAAAGACGAACATCATGACCCTCGGCCCATTAGTGCTCCCGATGTCGAAGCAGTTCTTGTTCTTCACGACCAAGTGTTGAAGATGAAGGTTAGGCCGTACATTCCCGACTTCATGGCCTTTGAGCATTTTTGCATCCACGCTGGAGGCCAAGCTGTTCTTGAAGAGGTACAGAAGAACCTTGAGCTCACCAATTGGCACACGGAGCCATCACGAATGACTATACCGATTCGGGAACACGTCGAGTAGCTCATTGTGGTACAAATTGGCCTATTCATAGGCCAAAGGAAGGATTAAGAAAGGCGATAGGACATGGCAGATCGCTTCCAGGTCCGGATTTAAATGCAACAGAGCAGTTTGGCAGGCACTAAGGACTGTCAACCCGACGAAGGAGAAGAATCCATGGATGGACGAGATTCACGAGTTTCCTGTCCATGTTCCAAAATAAGTGCATTCGTTTGGGATTTTGCCAATATAGGCGAGGTTGATTATGAAAGACACAGAACCTTAATTATCCTTTTGCTTTGCTTTCACGCACAAGCATCATTCCGAATTTACTCAAGATTAAACTTTTCTTCGCTTGAAACCAATTCCTGGAAGAAGTGTGCATTTAGCTTTGTAGTTGTCTGTATGACCGGTCAAAGCAAGTTTTCCATAGCTGGATAACTTAAAGAGACTATTGTGTCGTTTACCTATATTGCATAGTTCTATCGAGACTTTGAACTTCATATTCCATGAAGGATTTTAGATGTTATTGCCTTTCGAATCCTTACTTGAACTAGGTTCTAGGTGTAAGCAGACAGGTGATTTAAGGATTAATGGCTATCAATACTCACCTAAACTATTGTCAATGGCCGTAAGAATGACAGTCGATATTGATATATATGTTGAAATTTTGTTTGTTAAAACAAAATGAGTGCTTTTTACTTTGTCCCACATAGAAAAGGTGGGAGCAAATGGTTCAATTTAAAAATGTGGGAATTCATTTTTGTAGTTAAAGGAATGATTGGGTGGGACTAAACCCCACCATACCCGCATGCGGGTGCGCGATTTTGGTGCACTTAGCACGCCTGTGCGCCCGCGGCTTAATTAGCATTAATTCCTTGCTATTTATTTATTTTTTATTTTTTATTTTTTATTTTTTAATTCAAAGGTTGCCTTTTAATTTGAGAATTTTCGGAAATGAAATATAAAACGAAAATTTGAAATTCGAAATTCTATTTAAAAAAAGCTATTATTCCGAATTTTATTTGTGTCTTTTCAAGACAACCTTTGGAAAAAATTACTTATTCGGTTTTGCAATTTTTTCTGAAATGTTGCAATTGTTCGATTTTCGACTTCTTCCGAAGAGTCGCATTTGTTTATCCGAACAATTTTCTAAAATACATGTTTGTTCATTCTTTGACAATTTTCACGAAGAGTTGCAAGACCGTTTCATATATATACTTATCATTTTTTGGAAAGAAAAAGCGTGGTCATTTTTCGAGTCTTCTTTTTGAAAAACTGCTGCCAATTTTTCGATTGTTTTCCTAGAGAGACCTTAGAGAAATACTAGAATTGCTATATAGTATTCTCATTCGAGACTTTGTTGTATCCTGGAGGATTTTTGCCGGTGACCATTAGCAACGTTGTGAGGAAAATAAATCCTTAAAGAAAGTGATATCACGCCTCAAAGTCCGAGTTGTTTTACTTGATCCGATTTCATTGTTCAACCCATTTCGAAGCCATATTTTTCCAACAATATATCGATGGCCATGGACCAACTGTCGATCCAAGATAGCATCTAGTTGCGGATTATTATGACAAAGTTGTTCGATAAGGATACCCATTAAAAGAGACTGACAAGTTACCGATTGAGAAACCAAATGAAAACTAAAAGTTTGAAGGGCGTTACACTTAGTTATAGTATATATATTTGGAATCACTGCTGGATACGGCAATGAGGTCCAAAAAATCATGGTGTTCAAAAAATAAAAATAAAAAACTGTGTTATAAATTGGGGTAAACATTAGTTCAAGGTTGATCCTAGACCAACCCTGGACCGGTCCAACCCTACCGGTCCTAGTTCGGTTCCCAATGGGACTAAGTTGGTCCTTGGTATTGGGATCCCTAGACCATATACTGTGCAAGTTAGTTCTCGATCTTGTGAGTTTAGGACTGATCCAACCCAGACCATCTCTATAGATATTACGTATTATATTATATATTTAATATGTTATATATAATATTATCTTACCTATCCAGCATTATGTTTTATCTTCTTCCTTCTTTTCTATCCTCTTCTTTCTTTCTTTCTTTCTTTCTTTTTTTCTTAATCTTTGCCAAGTAAATAAAAAAGAACAAAGCCCTCTTCGTGAGCACCACTCGATGCTCACCTTGCAACCCGCCACTTGGCCTTTGCAGCACTGCTCGCCCCTTGTAGCACCACTCGCCCTTCACCTCACAGCTCACTGCTTGCCCCTCGCCTCACGTGGGACTGGTCCAACATATACCATGCCCACTCCTGATTAACAAGACATGAAGTTGTATATTCGTGATTTATATAAAGTATTTTGAACTTCTTATTGTTTAATTATATTCCACTGGTAAGTTTCATTTGCATTGTAGTCCATAATTCTCTTCTCTTAAACTTCCCGTCTAATCCCATTTCCCAAGCAGAAAAATGATTCAAAGACAAATCAAAAGCAAGGGAATTATAACAGGCTCCAGCAGTAGAAACACTTTATCTCCATAGGCAATCTTGGTCATTTTTATGCTTTGTTTCTTTTAGCAATTGTTAAATTTCTATTGTTACATTATCTTAAATTTATGTTGGATATATAATAATGTTTATAGTTTAGTTGATCAATGCCGCATTGTTAATGGATATGTAATTTCAAATAGTAAGTTTGTCTTTTCAAGAAATACAAAAAATGAAACAAAAAAATTATTGATTGGTCACAAGTTGACCTCGGAACCGGACTGGTCCTCGATCCTAGGCTCAACAAGGTTAGTCTCCACTCTAAAAAATGGAGGACCAACACTATGCGAATTAATTCCTAAATTTGGTATTGGACCGCCCTAGCCCAAACCATGCTCACCCCTAGTTATAAATCTAGGATGGGCAGTGTACTAGAATACATTAATAGATAAATCACTTGAATATTCAAAATTGAATATATTCCTTCACTCTCGAGTGTCATTTTTGGATATTCAAGTGATACTCAAAGGACATGATTGAATGAAAATGAAACAGAGAGTATAATAGACAAACAAAGCCTAAGCCTGGGCTTCTTGTGCATGATACACACTTGCTGACAATAGAAAATCAGAGGATCCATAATGTTTATAGTGGTGAAGAAACTCAAAGCTTTGAAGCAACACCTAAAGCACATGAACAAATCTCGATTTGGTGACTTACATTTGAAGGTCATTGAGTCTATGGAAAGCCTTTAGCGGATTCAATGAGAGCTCGCTGTAGACACCTACAACCCCAACACTTAGTTCAAAGAAAAAGCACAACTAGAATAGCTCCTTGCTCTCAACAAACATGAAGAAGTCCCTTCTCAAATATAAATCTAGAAATCTATGTCTTAAAGAGGGTGATAGAAACAACAATATTTTCTTCATCTTCATGATGTATGGAAGTGCTCAAAGCAGGATTAATCAACTTTTACTTGACAATGGTTCTATTATTATTGATGAGAGGTCTCTCAAGGATACAGTACTATCCTATTACCGCTACTTAATTGGAAACTGCAGTCATAGTCGCGTCTCGTATGACAGGCTTGCTTCTCTATTCCATGAAGATGTTAGTGCTCTAGTCACTACATTGTTTATTGGAAGAGCATATATTCGCAAAGTCGTTAGGGGTTTCAACAATTTCAAAGGTCCCAATCCAGACGAGTATAACAATTTATTCTACAAAAAAGCTTGGCCCATCATAAAACATTGAATATACTATCATGGAATTCTTCTCTTCAAGGAGAATGCTGACATCGATAAATTCTACACCGAACTCTCTTGTACTTAAGGTTTCGAATCCATGCTGCCTTAAGGAGTACAGACCCATTTCATGCTGCAATGTCATATATAAAATCATATCAAAGCTACTTGCAGATAGAATAACTTGTATTCTCCGTTCGGTTGTTGGCCTCAACCAAATTGCTTTCATCACGGGAAGATAGATTGCAGAGAATATTCTATTGTGCCAAGAACTCTTGCATGACTACCATAAGGGCAATACATGAAAACAGGTGGCAATCAAAATTGATCACATGAAGGCTTATGATATGGTAAAATGAGTTGCTATTCTCGAGGTTCTAAAAGCTGTTAATACCCTTCAATACTGGATTGATCCGATAAATCAATGCATTACTATCCCCAAGGTTCTCAGTTAATTTCAATGGTGAATAGGTTGGGTACTTTGCAAGCACAAATGGGCTCCAACAAGGTGACCCTTTGTCTCTCCACCTCTTTATTATGGTTAAGAAAATCCTTAATAAATTATCATAGGGAAAATTGTACCCCATCTTTTAATATTTATTGGCATTGTGAATCGCAAAGGATTACATTTATGCATTGTTGATAACCTATTCATATTTCCTCATGGGGATGTGAACTCTGTCCTTTGCCGTGTTGATGCACTTGATGATTCTGCGGCTCTTACTAGGCTTAGGTTTAACCCAAACAAATGCCATATCCTTTTCTTTGGATTGTTGAGGATGAAAAACTCCTTATATTGGATCACACACCTTTATCCATGGGCACCCTTCCCATTAGATACCTCGGTGTCTCACTTGTTACATGAAGGCTCATGCATGTGGATAGTAGGTCCTAACGGAAAAGATATTCCAGAAAATAGATGGATGGAGCAAAAATCTTATTAGCTACGTAGGAAGACTTCAATTAGCCTAATTGGTACTTTTATCTATTTGCAGTTATTGGATGCAAATGTCTCTCCTCCTGAAGCAAATTATCTACGAGATCGAAAAGAAAATTAGGCAATTCTTACGGATAGGAAATGCTAAAACGCATGAATCCCACAAAGTTGCATGGAATGTAGTATATTCACCAAAAAAGGAGGGAGGACTAGTATAGCTTGATCTGAAACTCTAGAATAAAGTGTTGATGGGTTGCATGCTTCAGAGTCTCATCAATCTTCTGTCCACTTCCTTGTGGAGTTTGGGTTCATCATATTATATGCAAAGGTACTCCTATTATGCAACTCAACATAAAAGGCAATATGGCTTGGAGTTGGCTATATATTATCAAACTAAGACTTACCTTGACATAATTATCTTTAGTCAAACATATTGTTGCAAAGAGATATACAAGAAATTTAGACAATAGGGAGTGGCCGTGGACTAGTATTGATTAATTTGGATTGGCAGTATTAGCAAGCATAATATTATCAGCTGGTTTCTTTGTAGAGATAGACTATTGACAGCAATAGTCATATCACAGTGGTTGTCTTCAATAGATACTAAGTGTAATTTTTGTATGATTGGTATAGAAGATATAAATCACTTATTCTTTGAGCGCACTTGGACAAGTAAAGTATAGCATAGTATTTTTGGCACAAAATGGAATTTGGCATTAGGTAAGAGTATGGAACTTAGAACTTCAATGGTTGATTAGGCCACCAAGGGCAAAAGCTTGGCAGTGAAACTCCTTAAGCTGTCTTTCTTAGTGACAATCTATTGCATATGGATATAATGCAACCAAAATAGTTTCAAAACAAGTCGATTGAGCCTCGTCTTTTGTTGGTTAAGATTCAAAAGGTTGTAAGAGGTAAGGTATCCCCTTACCAAATTGTAGGCCTTCCTAGATAAATATTTTATTGGCTACTATATGGAGGCTTCCTTCCTTCATCTTCTCACATAATTAGTCTCTTTGAAATGCTAGGGGATTCCCCTAAGCTTTTGTACCTCATCTAATTAATGATTTTCACATATTTACACAAAAAATGGTTCTTTTATATATAGAAAAAATGCGATAGCTCCAAAGATTAATCAAGGCTTATGGAACTGCTAAATCGGAGTTTAATGAACAAGTTACGCTACCTGTATGTGTATGTCTCTGAGTGATCAAAATCGCTTGTGTGACTTCTAAACCAAATCATGAACTGGAAAATTAAATAAAAATCAAAGGGTCAGCTGATATGCGTAGATAAATTTAGTGAGAATTCTTGAGCACTCGCCCTTTCCAAAAAAAAAAAGCTAGATAGTTTAAGTGAGAAAATAATCTTGGGGAATTTTATAAGGTATGAGTGCCTTACTCAGGTCTTCAAACCCTCTTCATTAAGTGTTTGTCTCTACCAGATAATGCCCAGAATCGTTCGCTAAGTTGGTGACGGTATTGATTAATGCCTCCAATCGAAAAAAATACAGTATTATATTTTCTAGTTGATAAAACTTGCATGTCAATACACATCATGTGTGATGTACACATTCACATGTCAAAAGTAAAACACAAAGTTAATTTTCATGGATAACGTAGAAGTTAGGATTAATACCACGAATAACCTCAAACTAATATGTCTGTGATAAATTTACCCCGAATTAATTTTTGGGTTACCGAAAGCCCCAAATTGATACATCTATCATAAAAAAATCTCAAAATAATACACTTGTCATTATCCCAAACTAATATGGATTTTCATGTGAATTGAGTTATTATTACATGTTATCTAACTCAACATTTCATGGTTAAATTTTTATGGAAGCTAACAAAGGATAAATATGTCGTTAGCATACCAGTTTGGAGTTTCTATCGATCCAAAAATTATCACAAATACACAAATTTAAAGTTTTTTTGTAGTATTAACCCTAAAAGTTATTAGTTTGCCTCAAAGCATCAGCAATGTATCAAATGTAAATATTTCTTTGGACACGAACTATCCTTAGCTCGTAGGTGGATTAATAATCCCCACAAATTTAGGCAAACTACCCACTTCCACATGTATCAATTAAGGTTTCATCCATAGGATGCTAGGCATGGTCCACAAGTTTAATATGAAAGGAAGACAATCATATTCGGATTAGGATTCGCTATATTCCAAACTGACAGTCAATTACTCAAGTCAAATAAAAGGTTATCATGATGCTGATGATAGAAAACTTCAGGAGTTTTCGTGTGAATGCAAAACAGACAATGACTGGTACAGCTTGATGTTGACCTTGTAGCACGTGATGAACGATCATTGCCGCACGGGTTTGTATAACAACTTCGTATGCCCAACTTGTGGAAAACAACATCTCCAAAGTCCATGAATGTCCGCTTCTGTCAATGAGCAATCAAGCACATGAAATCAACTGAACATTGCAAAAGTTGTTGGAGATAGAGAACGCGAGAGCAAAACGTGAACTACATAAATCAATGCAGAATAATAAGGAGATAGAGTGCAAGTAACTTTGGTCGTCGACATATCTCCAAACGCACCCTTCACGCAGTGGGGGATTGGTGCATCCTACTTGTCCTCGCCGAAATGAATCGTGTTGCGTATGGCAAAGCTCTTGCTCTCACTCGTTCTTTTCTATAACTTTGAAGTAGGTCAAGGCTTCTCTGTTATGCAATTTTCTTTAGGCCAAAAACTAAAGGTTGCCCCCCATCGGATCTCTCCAAAGATAATACAATCAAGCAAAATTGGAAGGATTCATACTTCATTTTGACCCCACAAATTGATAAAGCTTAATAATTAGAATCATGAAAAGGTGATTGCTTTACACAAACCAAATCTACATAGAACACTAATAAAAAAATAAAAAATCAATCACGTACTATTTAAGAAAACACTAAACATTTCTAGATCTCTATGTGTGGCAAGCCCATCTTTGTGCACTTCCCTGTATATTTAAGTTTAAGCGAGAAACCCTTTGTCTAAGCCCATGATAAACCTTGCCTCTCCTGGACATCGTAGACATTAATTTTTAAGTTTTTCTTGGCGGTGCTTGGTTTATGTTTTTTTTCCACCAGTTGTCCTGTCAGAGTTAGGAGCATGCACTACTTGCTGTTGATGATCGTTTATTCTCGTATGGTCATGCTTTGTCTTAGCTAGCAGATTTTGCGAGCTCGTGTGCTTAAGGTGAAGTTCCAAGTTCAGTTCAACCGTGCAAGTTAGTTAAGTAACCACTAATATCTGCCTACAGGCAGGGGTGTAAATGGGTCGGGTCGGGTCGGGTCTTGATGTTACCCGACCTGACCCGAAACATAAGGGTCGCGTGTTATGACCCGACCCGACCCGAAACACATCAGAATATCGAATGTGTTTCGGGCCGGGTCGGGTTTCTGGGTTTTCACCTTTCTTTTTTTTTAACATTAGACCATCTAATGTGACGGAGGCTTGGTACAACCCACGGATGAGAAGCCACCTACCATTGCAATTTGTTGAAATATCCTGCAGTTGCAGACAAGAAAATGAGAAACATACATATGGAACAATTCTCCTTTCATGGAAAGGTTTGATTCTCTACTCATCATTCATCATTGTCGCGGTTTACTTCACCAGTGATTGCATCTCAAGTCGTTGTTCTGCTTCTTTCTCTTTGGTTTCTACTTCTCTTACAAGCTTAGGCATGCTTGTTGATTGCTGATGCGTAAACACACCAAGCACACAAAATCAAAAACCACACTGTTCCTAGCAAATGCTCATCTAGATATGAGATAACAAGATTAATCCACACTAAGCCAACCCGAGGGGGAACCAAAAAGGGGTTGTGCATGTGGTGTCATCAAAGCTTCATGGCAGCAAAAATATCAGTAAAGGAACTCTGACCAAGATCAATTCAATCCAATGTCAAAAGCATTCAATATCCTGCAACAATTGAAATGGCTAGTTAAGCCATCATTGTACCATCTCTGGCTTTTTCAGTGCCAGACCAAATAGTAAAGAAGCAACAAAATTTACCAGTAAGATATTGAACTGCTCTGAAAGAATATCTGATACTATGAAACGTTGGTCACCACAAAACCGAAGAGAGAAAATCAAATTTGCTCATCTAATGGAAGGAGGGTAGAAGGGATCATGATAACTTCTTCCAGGTTGGCAGTCCAACGCAAAAGGATATATTGGTCTGCCATGAATAATCTATATCCACAACATATCAACAAGCATTCATATGTGCAAGTGAAAAAAGGGAGAACACACAACACAGTGCACGCTAACTGCATCCTCATGATAATTCCCTTATAGGAAAAGCAACTACCAAAACCCAGTATCCTCAAAGGTCAAGGAGAGGAAACTTGGAAGTGATATATAGACAAACGGTTAAACAAATCTCTTATAGGAGTCCAACAGACAGAAAGACAAATGCGTCACTCACTATTCTCAAAGTGTCAAACAAATAAATAACCGGAAGCTGTCCCGTTAACTTGTCATCCCAACTGAATGTGGGTTTCTGCAACACATGCTTAGGTCAAGTTTTCTCGCAACAAATTAACAAACTTTATGCAAAAGCATGACAGTTCCGAGACCCAAAAGAAGTCCCAGATTCTGCTTGTAGCAAGCGAGTCCGAAAAAGGAATGCTCTTCCCCGCCAATAGTTTAGCATACAGAGAAATTCCCAATAAAACCGACCCAATCACCCCCTCCGGGACGCTGACCCTCCCTGTTCTGTTCATGAACTTCAAGAACAACGGGAAAGAACCGAGAACCAGAGCACCAGACGAGACACCGCAAAACCACGATATACCCAAAAGAAAGAAAGAAACACCAATGGAAGATAAGCATCCAAGAAACCAAAAAAAGAGCAGAGATGGCGTCTGAAGAACGAAACCTTACCAAGAACGAGAAGAGCTCCGAGTCCAACCCTCTGTTTCTTCGGGTTCGTGAATTTAAAGACCCTGGATCGCCAAGCCGCGCAGGCGAGAAATCGCGGCAGATTTTCTCCCGACTCTGAGGAAAAACCGAAAGCCACACAGCTCCGGCGTTTTCCCACTAAAACAATAGGAATAGGCGGCGTCTAGGGTTCCGGCGTTGAGACAAGGGGTGGGGAAGGCGACGGCAAGGCGGAGGCGCGTCGATCGGAGGGCGGCAGCGGAATCCACGAGAAGCGCAGTCGTCGGAGAAGAAGCCGAAGGGCAGGGGTTCTCAAAAACACGTTTGTTTAGTGTTTAGTGTTTGTGTTTGGTGACTTGTTTGGAAATTAACGTGTTTCGGGTCAAACAATGTTCCAACCCTAAACCCGACTCGAAACATGTATTCCGCTTGTTTCATGTTTGTCGAAACATGTATTCCGCTTGTTTCATGTTTGTCGCTTGTTTCATGTTTGTCACTCGAACACGACCCGAACACAAAACACGTTTTGTATTTGTTTCATGTTCAGGTCGTGTTCGGGTCGGGTTTTTTTTTACACCCCTACCTACAGGCCATCTGCATCAGCTGAAGACTTTATGCGTCATAAAAGACCCTAACCTGGTGATTTAAATATGGTGACAGTAGTTTGCTCGATAACCTTTCCTATATCACATAGTGGAATGCAAGCACGAAGAGAAAAGGGATGATCGGACTCCGTTTCAAACACTTGCAGCCTCAGCTACAGAGATTTCTCAGCGTGTTCCTACTTCCTAGCATTAGAGTCTAGTCTGGTCCGAAGGACGTTCGGATCTTCCTCGCGTTCTCTTGTCAGCTATGGTTCACATAAAAGATTCAAACCCACCACTGACGCAACATTCTCTTCCATGCTCTCGAAACCTCATATTGCATCTACAAGTCTACAACCGTATCGCCATAATAGGTTCATTTATCGCAGATAGCAATGCTTAGTTTAGGATCCCTCCGTACAGTATTCAATAATCAAGCAAAAAAGAGTTACATTGTCCGGTATTATCAAACCAGGGAAAAAAATGGAAACAATAGCTCCAACTTCGTGCGCAAACTTTGCAATCAGGACAGATACCTTATCACGATCTCTATTGAGCATTGTCAGCAGCTCAAAGCCAAGCAGGAGATTGCAGAACCAGCCGCAGGCTCAAATGCATACCAATCTGAAGCAGGATGATCCAAAATCTGAAAAAGGAACTTCTTGACCGCAACCCCGTTGTTGAAACTCTGATAATCATCATAATCCAGAATTGCCACTTAACACAATTTACTCACATGGAAAATGAGTACTCCTCAGGGTACGTTCATGACTTGAATAGACTGCAACATGTCGGAAACAGCAATGACAAGATCACCCGATTTGATCATCCCCCTGGCCTTGAGAAGAGAGAATGTTTTATTGAGGTTGCTTTCCATGTCATCAGAGAAGCTTAATCTGAACGGTATCAGACCCCACTGAAGGTTCAGACGCCTCCTCACTGATGTTGTAGTTGTGAAAGCAAAAATTGGGCAGTCAGGTCGGCATCGCGAGAGGAGAGATGCCATGTGACCGGATTTTGTGTAGACAAAAAGTGCATCCACCCCCAAATTGTTAGCTGCACATCAAATAATAAAATATATTAGACATGAAGAACCAGAAAAGCGTCTCTTTGCAACTGCGGAAAAGACATAGGTATAGTTTCAAGGGTCACAACACTACAATTGTCAACTATGTTCTACAATTGTCAACTATGTCCCAGAACAAAACAGATAATGGCACAACAGAATTTGTGACAACATGAAGTATCACAGAATGCCAAAAGAGTAATGCAACAAATCAGACCAACATCTGACGACATGGAACAGTTATCCCCTCCAAGTTATATTTGGGCAGAGTTTTCACTTAAGCTTCATGGGAATTTCAGCAATCAGAAGCAAGGCAGAGTTATGAATGTCCTATCTTTCAATGGAGAACAGCAATGACATTTGATATTAATTTAAGACACGAAGAATAATTATATGCCATAAACACGACATCTGCCAAAAGTCTGCTGTCATGGATGTCTCTTTGGAGTCAAGTCCTACAGCCTTCGTTTTTTTTTTCTAGAATGTATGCCCTCATTTGCCAAGCTTTGAAAGTAATTGTAAAGAAGAGCTAAGCCACAATTACTCACCCATCTTGGCAGCAGAAATGCATATCTCTTCCGAAATGTTGTCTGCAAATGAAGATCCTATATGTGGAAGTTCCATAGCTTCATGGCGTTTCTCTTCCCTCCACCACTTCTCTATTCTCACACTGACACTCCTCAAGACTGTCAATGCCTTCTCTGGGTACTGACCCATGGCTGACTCACCAGAGAGCATCAGAGCATCGGCTCTCTGTCTAACTGCTTCTGAAACATCGGCAACTTCGGCTCTAGTTGGTGTAGGGTACTCGATCATAGATTCAAGCAATTGAGAAGCAACAATAACTGGTCTATTAAGCTGCCTGCAGACCTGAACAATTTTTTGTTGAGCTGACGGGACCTGCTCAAGTGGTATCTGAGCACCCAAATCGCCTCTGGCAACCATAGCTCCATCTGATGCTAGAATGATCTCTTCTAAGTTCTTCAATGAGTCAATACTCTCTATCTTTGCAATGACAGAAATGTCCCTGCATATTTGAGTGAACAAGACACACAATTGGCCCTTCACAATACAAATTACATAAAACTAATACACTATAAATGAGTGGCAAGGTACATGTTCTTACGCATCACGAGAGCGAGCAGCAATGTAACTCTTAAGATGAGTTATAACATCAGCAGACTTGACAAATGATATTGCAATAAAATCAACACCCTCGGCGATCCCAAAATCAATGTCCAGCCAGTCCTAAACACAAGTTCAACATAGGTTCATAAAAAAAAAAAAGGATCAACATTTTGTTTGGCATAAATAGTTGGATGGTAACTTATTCTTTTTCAGTTTTCAACATTATAAGTCAGCATGTAACAAATACATAAAGACAGAGGTAAACCTTTGAAGAAATTGTCGGAAGCATTGCATTACGTTCCCGAACTAGACTACCATTTCTCCAGAAAGTCAAATTAGCACGCGGAAGCAAAAGTCCGGGATCAGTACATTGGCATTTAACATCTGGACCAATTTTCTCAATCACTTCAAACCTCACCATTCCACCATCCACAAGGAGTTCATCCCCAACCTTCACATCTGTGAATTTCAGCAGATTGACAAAACAAAAATACAGTAAGCAGTGCACGATCTCATAGAAGTAACTACTGTTTCTTTAATTAATGAGATTTGTTATAAGTCATTACCTTCAGCAAAACCATCATAATTCACAATGATGGTTCGTTCAGGGAGAGTGGAATCAAAAGCCCTCACGCTAAAAGTCCATATTTCACCATCCTGACAAAAGCACAATCAGTTAAAGAAAATTTTCTTTACAAGCAATGCCATCTGCCACAAAAACTGCAACAGGAAAAGATTATAATGGTTCTCTGCAGAACTATTTCAATCCAACTGTTATCTCATGGGATCACATTTCAAGTTTAATTATTTCCTCTAGGTATACGAGCAATCACTTACATCCAGGTAGAACCTCTTGCACTAGCCACTGTAAAAGGTCTACTTGTGCTCCACTACATAAAAGATGCAATTTTGACCGGCTTGAAGGGCATGGAAAACACAGTAGTGCCACAGTTTGGATTAGTTTGGATTAATATATCAGAAGATAACTGCTCTTGGCCATGTTATTGGTTAGACTGCTTTCTAGTTTGGCTTTTTCCTTTTGATATTTATCTCAGTTGTCCTGTTTTTTCCATATACTTCCTCTACTACTTCGTAATGTATACTTTCTGTGTGAGTATTTAACTTGGTTCTATTTCAATAAAGCGATCTTCATTACCCCCAAAAAGCCCTGTACACAGGATAAGCAGCTTGCCCAAGGAAAAAGATAAGAACTATCAATCAAAAAAGAGACCACCATTCGCCATAAAATTTCATTCCACAAATACAAGCAGTTACCATTGAAAGAACAACAGAACCTAACATAAGAAAGCAAAAACATTCACATTGTTCCTACAAAGCACGAACCCAAGACAAGCACAAAAGCACACATAAGCAAAACTCAGTTTCCTAGTCAGTCTGTACTAAATCCTATTAAATAAAAAAGAAAAAAAAAATCACTAGCATTGAATCAGCACCAATGCAATTTCAAGTATGATGCTCACAAATTGGGTATAAATTACGATAGAGGACAGCGTAGCTCCCATCTTCCCCTTGACTCGGCATTTAATTGGAGAAATGTTATCTATCATCAGATAGCTATCGAGTGTCGTGCATTAAATGGTAGGGTTCCATGATTGAATGATAAATCAAGCATGAGCTATAATAACCAGTTCCAGTTCACTTAGACACATTGGTAAAGGCCTTTGCATCATGCAATTTAATATTCCTCACAAATTTTTCTGCAATTGAGTTGCACTATACGGAGAACAATGAAAATTAACAAAAATAGAAACGTAGTTTTCATCAAGTCCCTTCCTTTTTCTTCTGGAACCGGAGGTATCACAATCTTCTACGAATGCGAATTCGGTCGGAACGAAAGAACAAACGAACCTCGGCTTTCGCAGAAGCAGCCCCGCCGAGATCGCCCATGTGGATCTCGCTCCCTTCCGTGTCCATCATTATGGCGACGGCGTAGCCCTTCTCCTCGTTGAGCCGCCGGACCAGCTCGATGACGCGGCGGTGCCACTCCCGCGTGCCGTGGCACATGTTGATCCGCGCCACGTTCATCCCGCCCACCGCGAGCGCCTCCAGCTGCTCCGACCCGCACGTGGCGGGGCCGATGGTGCACACGAGCTTCGTGCGCCGCGTGCTCCGGAACCCGTTCTCCTTCAGCTCGGCCTCCGTCACCGCGTCCACCTCGATGGCCGCCGCGTCGCCGGCGGACGCGGGCCGCGAAATCACGGCCCCGGCCCCATTGTCCGACACCAGGACGCGCGGGGCCGACGGGGACTGCGGGTTGCCGTCGGACGCGGAGGCTCTGATGGAGAGGCCGGAGAAGGCGGCTGCGGCGGCGGGGGGCAAGGGGCGGAGTGTGGCGGGGAAGGAAGGCCTGGGGTGGTGGTTGGATTTGCTCAGGAAAGCCACGCTCGGCGAGCCGGTGAACAAGTGGAGGGACTGCGCCGACATGGCTCGATCTCCGGCGGAGGCGAGGGCGGCGGCGGCGGCGGGTCGGAAGCGGTGGTGATTGCCCCGGAGGAGGAGGAGGAGAGTGGAGACGACGGGAGCCAAAGGCGGAGTTTTTAATGGGTTTTTGGGGACAGTGGCGGAGTTTCCGAAGAGGGAGAGAGAAAACGGAGAAGCGCTTTCTCGGCCGTTTTGGAGCTTTGCGAGTGTCGTTTTGGAAGGAAAAGCGTGCGTTCGAAGGGCGCGCCGTTTCGCTCCAAAACGACCCAAACCCCGACGAAGGGAGCGGAAAGAGCAATGACGAACGTGCGGCAGGATGCGCCCGGGGGGGGCTTAAGCCACGCGGCGAGTGGCTATTGGACTGACTGAGCTAGGGGGAGCGTGGGGCCCCGAACGATGGGGGCGGTTGGATCAACCCCCGCTTTTTCTTTTCGAGACTTTAGGACTTGCGTGAGATTTTTTGCTTTTCCTTTCCTTTTTTTTTTTTTTTTTTTGATACTTTCTAGGTTTCCTTTTTCTGTTTATTTTGGGCGAACCTTAAATTGGAAACTATTGACGAGGATATGCCTCCTAAGATCCGGAAGCGGATCCAGGCTTCTCCCGCCTGGCTCGGTGGGTGAACAGATTTTCACGGACTTTAATGAACTAATGAGATTATGTTAAGTAACAAAAAAAAAAAAAAATCCTAAACTTATTATATTATTAATATTTAATTCTAACCATTTTCATATTTCATTGGACCGATGAATCCATCCGACTAATTGCGGTAAGATATTTCAGATATTATACAAAGTCTTGGGCTCAAACATAAACTGGATGGCTCATGAAAAACTTGCACAAGCCAACGTGGCACGCCACGTCATCTCCACGCGCAGGGGGTGGGGCCCAGTCAACTCCCCGTCACGCCTCCGCCGATCTCCAAGTCATCAGCACCGCCTCCGCATCGTCAAAACTTACGACGGTCTCAAACCCTCTCCTTCCTCTCTCCCCTCTCCTTCCTTTTGCCCTTTTTGCCAGAACAAAAGCAGACCGATCGCGATCCAAAACTAAAACTTAGCTAGAAATTCCAATGATCAATTGCCGATTACCTCCCTAGAGAAGCGATTTTTTCCCTCCTCTACCCGACGAAACGACCGCCTTCCTGACCTAATTCTTCCCCATCTCAGGTTCGGTTTCATGGATTCTGCCTCCTCGTCTTGTCGATTTCTTGCTTCCCTTCTTGTTGGCGCCAGCTGATCGAAATTCGATTGCTGGGCCTTTTGAATCGCTTCGCGATTCGAGTGAATTTCTGATTCTTGGGTTTGGACGGTTGCAGGTGCTTTGCGGGCGAGGGGGGATGGGGGCGTTCATATCGAGGTTCTGGTTCATGATGTTCCCGGCGAAGGAGTACAAGATTGTGGTCGTGGGGTTGGACAACGCCGGGAAGACGACCACCCTTTACAAGTTGCACCTCGGGGAGGTGGTCACGACGCACCCGACCGTCGGGAGCAACGTCGAGGAGGTGGTTTACAAGAATATCCGATTCGAGGTGCGGTAATAACGAATCCTTTTCGTGCGTTTGTTGTTGTGTGCGAGTTCTGGTGATTAGTGGTGGGAAAATGCGATCTTGGATGGTGCTGCCATCGGTGCTTAGGGTTTGGGATTCAGAGTTCCGTATGATTTAGATGATTTAAGCTTATGGGCTGCCATTTCGATCGGTTGCTGTGAGAAGGGGAGTCTACTTTTGTTGGAGTTGTGATCAACTTTGCCTAGTTTAGCTAATTGAGTGGTTGAACTTGGTGATTTCAGTTCTGATCTTGACCCTCTCAATATGGATGTATGTGTTTATATGTGGTGATGGCTTCCTTTAATGGGCCGTGGAGTGTGGATTTTTTTGTTGATCATTGCTTGAATTACTTAAATTAAAGATTTCAAGCTAACAAGAACTTCTCTTGCCTTTTCTTGTTAGAGATTTGGATGTTGTGTTAGTAATTGCAGACTATCATAGCTTGTCTTGCCTCCAGGACAACTCTTTTGCTTAAGGTTCTTTATTAAAAGAGTTCTTTCCACCATATGGTCAAAAGAATGTAAGCTCTGGCAATAGGGTTTTGTTGCTGACATATGACTTCATTTGCAAATTGATGTTCTATCTAATAAGATGGTTTTGAATTTCCCATGTTAGTTTGTTGTCAAACTCTGATGATTGTTCATCTTAGGTACTCGCAGCACATGCTGCCTTCATTGTGTTGTATGCTGCATTTCTGTTTCGATGCATCATTTTTAAGTTGGTTGGATGATGGCGTACTTGGATACTTTGGATTGTCATAATCTGTTTTTGTCCCTCAATATATTGTCTCAGCAATTTCAGATAGTCCTCTGTATGTTTTTATTATATTACTTTAGCATCCTTGGTAGAGCCAGTTCAAGCCAACAATTTCACACGAGAGTCAATCATGCCATTCTGTTATATATTTGTTTCTCTGTCATCTTGTGTTTTCACTAATCAAAACTAGTCTGATTATGAAATAATTCATGGATTAGTCATTAAGATTTTTCAAACAAAATGGCGCAGGAATATGTCTCAGTTTGTTAGTGAGAAATATGTCGGAGGGTAGATGAGTCATGACTATAAAGGAAGGTTGACAATCAATAGATACTCTAACATTCTAACATATATGCAAGTGATTTTGGTCTCATGGCGCATCTGTCAGATTTAGCTGGACATGGAAGTTACTAGACAGCTCATGTACTAAGAAGATCTTATGGTGGCCAATGTTCTTGAATTAGTAGAAAAGCGTTGGTTTAACAAATTTGGTCCGTCAATGAACTGATCTTGCTATCCTTGTGGTTATGCTTGTTATCAGGTCTGGGATCTTGGTGGACAAGAAAGATTAAGGACATCATGGGCCACATATTATCGGGGAACTAATGCTGTTATTGTAGTGATAGACAGCACTGACAGAGCGCGGATTTCCATTATGAAGGATGAACTATTCAGGTTGCTAGCAAGTGAGGAACTTCAGCAGACCGTGGTGTTGGTGTTTGCGAACAAGCAAGACCTGAAAGATGCCATGACCCCGGCAGAAATAACGGATGCGCTCTCTCTTCACAGCATCAAGAACCATGATTGGCACATTCAAGCTTGTTCTGCCCTCACAGGTGATGGGCTTTTCGACGGTCTTGGATGGATTGCTCAGAGGGTCACCGGTAAGGTGGCTAGTTGAAAAACAAAGAGAAATCTCCAGTTTTCTTATGTATTTGCTGGAGTTGGATGGGTCTCCTCTGTAACCAAACAAATTTGTAGATTGATCCTTTTTTTATTTGCCTTCTGTACCTTGAAATGACAAATCTGTTTCATCAAATACTTGTCATGGAGAAAATTTGCTGAATGAAACTCACATTCCAATATGAGGTTACGTTTGCCATTAGCTATCCATAGCTGTAAAGATGTATGGTCTGTATGTATCTTAATTTACTATAATTTTTGCCTATATAGTTCCTTTTGATTCCGACATTACTGGCGGTCCTGTTTTCAAGAAATAACGAGTTTAGTTTGTGTGAAAATCAGCCTTTTTTCTCATTTTTAAGCGGATGAACAAATCGTGTTCTCTGTATATACATGGCCGCTAATTTTTCAAAACTACTATCTATATACCCACACGAATAATTTGCCGGAAGATCATCCTTTATTGATCATCCAGATTCACCGAAGGGCCAGAAAGATCATAGTACTTGGAGCACATTCACGGTGTAAATTCAGCATCTCCCTTTAAATGTACGTGAACTGTGCCATGTACGTTGTTTTTAGCTGGTTCGCTTGCCGAGTTTCCCGTTCGAAGTGAAGGCTTTATCGGCAAGGACGGTATAACTATTCTTTATTGCCTCAATGACTATGTGCAAGATTCCGACGGCCGAAGAAAGAATTGCTCTCCGTTGGGCTACATGAAAGCTCGAGCTCAAATTTCGAAGACAACATGCAAATGCTTCCTGTTGTGTCCGAAGCAGCTCCTCCCTGAATCAGATTGAGTACGTGCGGATGGGCAGAGCAATTAGTGTCTGTCGAGTAAAATTGGCTAAGCCGAAACTACATTATTTTCGTAATGTCCAGCATCAGTATGTCTGCTCTGTCCCTGCAACTGGTGGTGACCGAGCTCATGATCTGCCGGAGGATAGATTTCTCTGCATCCCCGTTGCAAGCATCATTCTCTTCAGCTCATAAGCGAGAATGAACAAGAGAGATTCCGGCTGAATGAAAAAGAGAGATTCCAGCAGGCCTTAAGTGGCACTAGCAACCGTAGCTTTGCCATTGCTGTGGCGAGCCTCCTGACCAACAAATGTAAGACACTACCAGAAGTTATATCGCTGTGGGTAAGGACTGCGTTGCCATTCTCACCTTGTCTACTTCCTGTGAAGTAATGTATCGATGAACTGGGAAAAATTACCTGAACAGCTGCCATGCCGACTTTTCCTAGTGAAGAGATGAGCCTGCTCAATTGAGCCTGTAGAGGCGTTTCCTCACTTCTGTGATGACTACATGAGCTTGTCAGTGCTCCCCATTTTGAGGTCACACCGACAGATGTTACTAGCATCCTGGCCAAAACTTGTCACCGACTTTTGTGCCAGAGAGCAAGAAAGGGTGCCCTTCTAGGAACAGTCCGTCTGCTGGAACATTGTCCTGTATTCAGACAGACGATATCTCCCACAACGATATTTTAAATTGACAAACCAAAGGACATTGACTCTTACGTCATTTTCTATATGAAACCAATCATACTGCTTGCATGACCAGATATTATACCCCGCAGAGACCATGATTACAGGAGGTAGAAAAAAAGATATGCTTACAGCTTCGTGCCATCCTTCTGTAACTCCATGTCTTTTTATGCCATTACCAAAACCAATGGAAATTGGCACACTTTCAGAAGAAAAAATAAGGTTTCGTCTTACAAGTTCCCATATAAAACGAAAAAAGCTCCTATTGGGTAGCTCCTAGTACGTGTTTGATCCAAATGACTTCAGCCAACGGTCCACGTCTTCCACATTGCCGCTGATTCCTCGCTCCAGAATTGTTCCAAGAGCAGAGTCAACAAAACGGGAACCACCAATCATGCGAAGCCGGTCTAAATCTCTATTTAGATGGTAGTTTGATCAATCTTGAAGCTTCCCTCTCTCAAAATTGTATATAACACGCTGGTGCTAGGATGTTCATGTGAGGAAGTATCTTTAGGGCAACTGCAGAAGAAAGATTTACGCCACTGTTTGGCTTTGCTAAGGGTGGCAGCTGGGAGTCTGAGAGTATTCCGAGGCTGAATCCCATTTTGAAAGCAAGTGCCTTCGTCAGTTTGTACTCTGCTCGTGCTCTCTTCATCGGCTTCAGGGCAGATCATCCATTCATCGATCTTATAGTGAGGTGAAGACAATATAAAAAGGGAAGGACCAACACTCCACTGCCCTTTTCATACTCTACAGTTTTGGTGAGATTAAGCTTGATCTTGACGATAAGGATGATCCCAATTGCCGATCGCCAGCCTTCATTGACGTTGACACCTAAATTTTGGCGACCCGCTTAGTCATTTATTGCATTAAAAAATTATGGGTTAATTTTATTCCGGAAAAAATAGTTAATTGCATAGCATATAGTTTTAGGTGCATTTGTTTCTTAATTTGCATTTACATTGGGTCGGTGACAAATGGGTTTGATTTAGTAGTTCTAAGCTTTAATTTGGCAAGTCGGACTAAGCCCACGAAGCAAGTAAATTGGCCCGAGCCCGTTTTCTTTTAATGACAAGAATTACCTAAATTGAGATTTGAAATAATATTACGGTGGATTTTTGGAATTTAAGAAAATCGGGTTGCAATCTTATCTTTAGGTGATAAAATCAGGAGATGTGGAAAATAAAATAAAAGTGATATTGCGTGCGAAAAAGAAATCTTCGCGGATGCTTGATTTGAAAAGGAAAATAAAACCCTAATCTTCAGCCTATAAAAGGTTTTGCGTAGGATTTCAGAGGAGCGCCACACAATAGAGAATACACGGCCACAAATCCGGAGAGAGCCCCCGTGAATTCATTCACGGAAAGCGAAGAGAGAGGAGGCTTGAGATTGGAGAGCTCGGCCACGGTTGCCTCGGCCCCTGCGCCATCTCGCTCCTCGATTGGCGATGTGCCTGTGTTGCTACCGCACGTTTGTTCCAAGGTCGCTTCTTCCCACGTAGCGGAACACTGCCACTCGACGCTCCTTCGCCCATCCAGTTTCCAGTCCTCCAACGAGCTCCCACGACATCAACAACGCGACAAGCAGGACGTTCCTTTTGGATCCCCCTCGGCGAAGTCCAATCTGATCCAAGCCCTGACGATGAAGCCTGCTGTCCCTTGAGACGAAGCCCAGTCCATTGACGCCAGCAGCCTTCTTCCGAGACGACTGTTGCTTCCTGACGAGTTCCCGCAAAGATCAACATTGCGCGCTGTCCGCTCCTCTCTTGCTGTGCCGTGTCGCGGTTCCTGACGACAAGGAGTTGCTGCAGTTCCTCAATGTCACCTACCCGAAGCTGCTATCATCCTCCTATCGGCGGGCTGAGTAGTTGTCCAAGGAACATCACACCAAGAGCACGTGAAGAAGGAAAAACTAAAAAAGGTGGGGTTGTCTTCTTCCAGTGGGGTCTCCAAGCGTGAAGTTCGGCGCCTACAACTTTGACGCCCGCGGCTGCCGATCCATCGTTGTCCGCCACCTGCCGCTACCCCAGCTGTCGCCGAGCACCGCCTGATCGAGAGACGGCCACGATATGCACAGAAAGAGAGACCAAAAGTTTTTATCTTTTCCTGCAGGTTTCAAGGAGGGACGTCTCCACTACTGTAACGCGCATCCAAGAGGAGATACGGAAGAAAGGAAAGCATGCAATAAAAGACTCACGAAAAGAAAGCCAAGACAGTTCCAACGCGATCTTCTCTTGCTTGTCATCCATAGGCTTGCATCCACACAAATTGCCACCTCGTTGTTCTGAAACTCATCCGCGATAGCCCGTGGTCGATCTAAGTCATTGCTGAATCCGTGCTATCCATGAGCGATTGCTGACCTCCATCAGATTGTGTGCTCCTTTCAACTGGTAAGTTTGAGATTGGTTTTGACCTGTTTACAGGTTGAAGATGATCTAACCATCATTAATTTATTGAGTCCAATCGGTGTCGAAAAAATCGTAAACTTGACTTATGAGCTTGGGAAGTGTAATATCATAATTTGTTCATGTCGATAGGATTGGGATAACGAGGGTCAATTTCGAGTCAAACTGTTGGTGTTTCATCTCGGATCCAATATGAATCGTGCAAATCGGTGTTTTTGTGATTAGAGCATGTTGACTTGACTTTCTCTGCTGTTTAAGTGCATATGAGTGTTGATCAATATTACCGCACGTCAATAATTCTTGATGGTCCTTGAGCTTTCACCATGATAACTCTTTGCCCTTCACCGTGAGCATCCCGCCGAGCATCCGTGAGACAACACCACCTCTTCATCGTGTCGAGTTTGTCCAATTTTGACAAGCAAGTGTTTGAACAAGGTAATAATTTTATCTTAGTCATGATTCATATGTTCCGTTGCCTTGCTCGAATTATTGCGTTCTTGATTGAACTCTCGAATGATGTTATCATAATCTCGAATAGCCGTGATAACGTGCATATGATTGATAGTCCGATTTCACGCTCGAAATACGACTCGCAATCGCACGGAAAAATCGCCAATCCGATCTCACGCTCGAGATTCGATTTGCAGTTTTATTTAAAATTGACCAACCCGATCTCATGCGCGAGATATGGTTCGTCAATTTTTAGATATCAATCTTATCTTGCTCCGATCTGCTGCCATGTCGCTTGAATCAATCTTATTTTCATAAATAAAAAAAAAAAATCTTAATTAGGATTAGGTTTATTGTCATCATGCATATTTAGGATTGCAATCTTATTATGAATTTTTAAATAAAAAATAAAAAAGTGCATTCATTTAGGTTGTTAGTTTTTATTTGAATTGCATGTTAATTACGTGAAAACTTTAATTTCGAAATTAATTAAAAAAAAAAACCAAAAATCATTGTGCATATTAGATTAGAATTGCATGCTTCATTTTAAATTTAGATCATTTTTTTTAGATAAATGGCATTTTAGATTTAGATAATGTCTTAGTTTAAATTAGGATTTAATATGACTTAATCCCTAGTTTAAATTAGATAGAATCTTAATTTAGCTAGATCATTTGAAATTTCATAAAATTTGTCTTAGGATAAATTAGTTGCAATTTCTAGGATAGATTGCACATTTTTTAATAAAAAAATTTCATATGCATATGTCATGTAGAATTAGGGCATTCTTTGCACGTCATTGCATGCTAAGATTGCATATTATAGGTTTAGATAATTTCTCCTAAATAAATTGCATGCTTATTAGGAAAATAAAAATCATGTGCACGTCATATAGAATTAGTTTCATACAATGCACGTCATTTAGTGATTTTTGTTAGGTGCATTTAATTAGAAATTGCCCGTCTAAAGAATTAGGTCATTAGATTAATTTAGATTGCATATTTAAATGTTGCATTTCTTAAATTTCGAATCTCATAGAAAATACAAAAAAAAATTATTTAGAATAAATCATCTCATGCTTAGGATAGATTACATGCTTAGTTATGTCATATTGCTTAGGTCATATAGCTAAGTCATGTTGCCATGTCATATCATTTCATGTTAAATTAGTGGCATGCATTGCATATCGCATGATTTTCATTAATTAAGTGAAAACAAAACAAAAATTGCGTGTTAATTAGAAATCATATTTAGGACTGCTGATGTGAATTCTAAACTAACAACGCAGATGCTTTCGTTGCTATAAGGTAAGTCCTGCAATATTTAATTGCTTTCTTGAGTGTTAAATTGGTGGTATGCGCACATGTATGATCACCTCACATGTTAGGAAGTTAAATTAAAATCAACTCAATTGCCAAATATTTTTTTTTTTTAAAAATGAAATAAAAAGGTACCGAAAGGGCACTAGGATAGTCTAGTGTAACCAAGTCCCCGTACTCATAAATCTCTGGTTCGTAGGAGTAAAGTAAATCTCCCGTTACTTTACTTGGGTTTCTAATCGACCCACCAAAAATAGATTAGTGGCGACTCCGAATTAAAAAATTTGCATGTTAAGAATTTAAACAAAAGTCGCGAATTGGTATGGGCTTGGGAGAGCCCGAGTTAAGTTTAGGCTTAACAATCCATTAGCCAAACCCTAGGTGGTTCACACCCCGAAAAAAAATTGGTCGCGACAGCTTGGCGACTCCGCTGGGGACTTGTGTTATAACACTTAGTGGACTTAGGCCAATTTTCTTCTTTTTGAATTTTGTTTTTGGCAGCAAGGATTCTAGGTACGCCCCTAACTTTTAAGGTGTTAAATGTTCTTGCAGGATGGGAGGTATAAGGGGAAGTGTTTGCTAACCTTTGTTTTGCAGGGAGGTGTAGGAATGTATGGTTTATTTTCATGAACGAAGTGTTGCCTCGATATAAACTGCCGTGCATGCCTTGCATCTAGCACTACACTATTGCTCACACAACCTGCCGCCGGACCTGGGCCGCATAGGATCATTTAGGATGGTGTTGAGATGGATATCACTCCGACCGCATGCTCGCGGTATGAGTCGCCCATCTCAATCCCGAAGTTTCTTTCATGGTGTCAAGAGTACCCACCTCGGTCCGCATGCTCGCGACCTAGGTTGGCTCTTTGACCAAGCTGGAGTCATGAGGACCCGACATAGTCCACAAGCTCGTGGCTAGTCCGATCATCCTTGTGGCTCCACTTTGATAAGCCTTATAGAGTAGAAATCGAGCCACTTACCATGCGTATGTCTATGTGATTGCCATTAATTTTTCTTGGCGAAGTAAGTCTTCTATCCCTATACCATGCAATTTATTTTGTCATATTCTTGGGTCGGTCCATGACAATCTAGGTCAATCATTGATTTGATTCATTTGTCAATTGAAATGAAATGAGAAATTGCTAGGGAATGATGCATTTTTAAAAAAACTTTGGAGAATTTTTTTTTTTTTTTTTTTACATCATGTCTAGAAATTTTGGTTTTACTAGGATATCCATTTTTAGGAAATGCCATTCTTGTAAGAACTTTCATGAATAAATGGAAAAATCGATTAGATCATTGTCATGGATCGATTTTCTATTTACCCTCATGCTTACATGTTCCCGTTCATTTGAATTAGGTAATTATGGAGCAATCCCGCTCACCCATCTGTTCACAATCGAGAGCTAAAATGACAAATCAAAAAGAGCTAATCTCATCAAGCAAAAGGGCCGTGATGATATAGGTACTCTATCTTCAGTAGGAAACTATGACTCAAAGAAGAGAACCAAGAGGACTTTCAAACCGTCCTATTTTCCTGAGGTAGCTGAATTTGATGCCACTATGAAGAGACTAGTGATATATCTAGAAGGAATAATCTCTGACCTAGAGGATTTGCATCACAAGATCAAGGAGGGTGAAGAACTCAAGCACACATGATTCATGATCCTAAGTAGTTTGCTAGGGGCATGTTCAATTGCACCTTCCCCTGTGTGGGAATTCTTATTGCTTTTTAGGGATTGGTAAAAATTTCTTCGGTTTTGCTTTAGTGCTTGAGCATCACATTTCAATAAATGTAATTTGATTGATGAATATCAATAGAATTACAAGTTTTGTTTTGAGGACATGATGAGGTACACCAACTTGCCCGGTGACGATATCCAACAATGAAAAGAAAATATCGTCCAAGGAGAATTCGAGGACTGGGCTTCTTCATGCTTCCTCATCGAAAAAAAAAAAAATCCAAAAGAAAAAAAAAGATCATTTTTCAAGCAGTTTCCAAAAAGCATGCATTAGATTAGCCTTGTTTAATTTTCTGACTCATTTACTTTATGTTTCAGAGCATTACTTTCTTGACCCGATAAGAAAGCATTTGAAAAGGCACATCAGGTTGCAATTGGTTCAATTATTACTCAACAAGTTTCTAGAGAGTTAATGTCGGTCACATCTCGAAATATCCATCTTGAAGGGCCAAACAAAGTGTGTTCCATTTCCATGCTTGATGGAATTTTCATTCTCGCCCATTAAATGAGGGGCAAGTTAAAAGAGGATCATCCATCTTTGGTGAAAGAGGTACATCTCGTCTTTGAACATAAATAATTTTGGGAGATGACGCTTTGTTCTTTTCCTTGCAGATGACGAATTGGGGGCAGTACAAATTCTAGGAGTGACATGAATGAGACAAAATCTCAATCCGAGCTAAAATAGTTGTGCAATTTGAATTTACTTTAATGTTGCATAGTATCCTATTCATGCACGTTGTTTTGTGCAGGGGCAAAAGCAAGATTTCATCAAATCAAAGATCGAATTTTCATCCTCGATTGATCAATTCGTGTGTTTGTTCCCTTTCAATAGGGGCAATCCAAGGACACCCATTGCTAAGACAGTCCCTTCGTGGGACAATTCCTTGAATGAATGCTTGAAATCATGTTTTTCATACTTATGAGAGCATTTTTTTAGTGTAATAAATTGTTTGTTTGAAGTCACAAATACTTTTCATGCTTAAAGTTGCTAGACACTTTTGAAAAGAGAATTTTCACATTGATTTAGCTCACCAATTTCATGTGGAGATTTGTCAAGATATACAATTTAATGGAGTGACTTCAATGCTTAAGAATGCTGAATGAGACGTATTAGGATGATGAAAGGCAAGTCTTATCCTATACACAGTCCCCTACTTATACATTTGTGAGATGAGTGTAGGAAGTTCCATATCTACAAGGTAAAGAGTTCTCTCGCAAAAGGTACGATGACTGAAATGATGAGGGGCAATTCATTTCTCTATCCTAAACACAACAGGTGATCCATTGCTTAACCACTTTGAGCCTTATACACTTGTGAAGATTTTTTTCAAATTACCCCTGTCAAGAACCACCCCACATCGGGGCAAATTGGAGGGTAAGACAGCACCATAAAGTGAATGGATTGAAATTTTCTTGCTTTCACTTGCATCAATTTTCAAGTCGTGCTATTACATTGAATTCATATGGTAATTTAAGTGCCTTAGGATGATGAAGAGCATTTCTTTCTCTATCCTACATACTTATATCATTTGCATAGCCCACTTGAGCCTGCAATTTCATTTCTTTTAAACCTAGTTGGTGAACATCCTCCCACACTGGGGCAGGGCAAAAGGCAGATGAAGACTCTTGAAAAGTTCGAGTGTCATTCAAAGTGCAATTGCTTGACGCATGCATTGTGCGCAAGAATTGAATTCAAAATAGAACTAAGGGGCATGAAAAAGCAGTGTGCCTAGTAAAAGCAAGGCCAATGCCCATGAAAAAAAGTGAAGAAAAAATGAACAAGAACTAGGGGCATGAAAAAACAGTGTGCTTGATAAAAACAAGGTCGATGATGCCCATAGATGAAAAAGAGAGTCAAGATAAAGACTATCTGTTGTAAAAAGATTGTATCTCCAATGGAGCAATACTCAAAGAACTCAAAAGTTGAGTTTTTACAATCAATGGGGCATTTCATGAAGACAATCCCCGATGATGAAAAAGAAAACTGGTGGCAATGCCAAGATGATCACCAACTTTCACCCTTTACACACATTTTGAGCCTGCTGATCCTTTCATTTCTCAACCCATGAACCTAACCTACGTTACGTCATTTACAAAGTCTCTTCAGATTATAGCACTTGAATTAACGTAGGAATTCATATGTTTATAAGCATCGCTCGAAGAAGTGCGAGCAAGATTATTTCTTTTTCATTTTTGCAGGGTTCTTGACTTGTAAACCCGGAGATGATTACAAGACAGTTCATTCAATAGCTTTGACTCAAAGAGTCCTTTTGTTAAGCCGTTGACCAAGCTACATTATGGTCCTTGTTAAAAAGACCTCTCAGATTGGTAAGATCGTACTGCTTGCGAGAATACCAACAATGATAGTGAGATGGAGTGATTCTCATAAAATAGCTTTTAAATGAGAGTGAGTGAAAGTCCTTTCTAACTGAAGGTCTCTCATTTAGTATTCTTAAGAAATCCATGTCATGAGTGAAGATTGTCTTAAATGATAATTCTCTCCAGTGGAAATTTGGGTGATGCAAAGGTCATTATGCATAAACCCCGATTGAATTGATGAAAACCTCACTGAATTTTGAAATGTGCATTCTAGAGTAGCTTAGATTGTCTATCTCTTTGATGAATGCATATCAGTTTTTGCTCTAAGTCATCATGCCATGGTAATTCAAGTTCCTTTCAGAATGTTTCATGATATTAGAAGATGAGAAACCTCCATCGGGAGGTGAAAGACCTCCACAGGATATCTAAATTCCAAAAGACATATCCCCAAGGATTAGAGATATCACCGGGTAAGTATATCTCTACCATATTCTAAAATACTTGTCATTGTGCAGGTATTCTCTCTTAAGTGCATCGACACTTGACTTGGTCAAGCTGTCCAGTTTTATCGACCTGGCGTGCTTTTGTAGCCCAGAGTCCTTTTTAAATCGACACTCGACTAAGTTGTCCCCCAAAGTTTTTCCTCTGGACTCAATCTGATTAAGGCGACCGAAGAACGGTTCGGGTCCTGGTCAGTTGACCTCTGTTACAAGGCTGGGCGACCGAAGAATGGTACGGGTCCTAGACAAAACCTATTTCCCTATTCAGGCGACCGTAGAATGGTACGGGTCCTAGAAGGTAAATCCCCGTTTAGGCGACCGTAGAATGGTACGGGTCCTAGACAAAACCTATTTCCCTATTCAGGCGACCGTAGAATGGTACGGGTCCTGGAAGGTAAATCCCCATTTAGGCGACCGTAGAATGGTACGAGTCCTAGACAAAACCTATTTCCCTATTCAGGCGACCGTAGAATGGTACAGGTCCTGGAAGGTAAATCCCCGTTTAGGCGACCGTAGAATGGTACGGGTCCTAGACAAAACCTATTTCCCTATTCAGGCGACCGTAAAATGGTACGGGTCTTGGAAGGTAAATCCCCGTTTAGGCGACCGTAGAATGGTACGGGTCCTAGACACAACCAAACATTGTCATACTAGGCGACCGTAGAATGGTACGGGTCCTGGGAAAGCAGTTCCTTACAAAAAATTTATGCCGTACTGGGCGACCGTAGAATGGTACGGGTCCTGGGAAAGCATTTCCTTACAAAACATTTCTGCCGTACTGGGCGACCGTAGAATGGTACGGGTCCTGGGAAAGCAGTTCCTTATAAACATTTCTGCCGTATTGGGCGACCGTAGAATGGTACGGGTCCTAAGAAAGCAGCTTCTTTCTGCCATACTGGGCGACCGTAGAATGGTACGGGTCCTGGGAAAGCAGCATCTTCACAAAGTCATGTTACTATTCTAGGCGACCGTAGAATGGTACGGGTCTGGACAAGTAACACCCACTACCTCGAATTACTCTATCCTCCTCGAAGGTAAGTTATTTCAGGTAGGTTCATCTATCATTTGCATTAGCATTTCCATGCATCATATAAGTTGCATTAAAAATGGAATTCATTTTCCGACAAAAAAAATCATTCAGTGCATTTGCATAGTCAAAATTTAGATCTCAATTTGTCTTTGAAGGCAACCTCTTCGAGCTCACCTTCAAAGAGGGGCAGCTGTTGACACCTAAATTTTGGCGACCCGCTAGTCATTTATTGCATTAAAACATTATGGGTTAATTTTATTCCGGAAAAATAGTTAATTGCATAGCATATAGTTTTAGGTGCATTTGTTTCTTAATTTGCATTTACATTGGGTCGGTGACAAATGGGTTTGATTTAGTAGTTCTAAGCTTTAATTTGGCAGGTCGGACTAAGCCCACGAAGCAAGTAAATTGGCCTGAGCCTGTTTTCTTTTAATGACAAGAATTACCTAAATTGAGATTTGAAATAATATTACGGTGGATTTTTGGAATTTAAGAAAATCGGGTTGCAATCTTATCTTTAGGTGATAAAATCAGGAGATGTGGAAAATAAAATAAAAGTGATATTGCGTGCGAAAAAGAAATCTTCGCGGATGCTGATTTGAAAAGGAAAATAAAACCCTAATCTTCAGCCTATAAAAAGGTTTTCGCGTAGGATTTCAGAGGAGGCCACACAATAGAGAATACACGGCCACAAATCCGGAGAGAGCCCCCGTGAATTCATTCACGGAAAGCGAAGAGAGAGGAGGCTTGAGATTGGAGAGCTCGGCCACGGTTGCCTCGGCCCCTGCGCCATCTCGCTCCTCGATTGGCGATGTGCCTGTGTTGCTACCGCACGTTTGTTCCAAGGTCGCTTCTTCCCACGTAGCGGAACACTGCCACTCGACGCTCCTTCGCCCATCCAGTTTCCAGTCCTCCAACGAGCTCCCACGACATCAACAACGCGACAAGCAGGACGTTCCTTTTGGATCCCCCTCGGCGAAGTCCAATCTGATCCAAGCCCTGACGATGAAGCCTGCTGTCCCTTGAGACGAAGCCCAGTCCATTGACGCCAGCAGCCTTCTTCCGAGACGACTGTTGCTTCCTGACGAGTTCCCGCAAAGATCAACATTGCGCGCTGTCCGCTCCTCTCTTGCTGTGCCGTGTCGCGGTTCCTGACGACAAGGAGTTGCTGCAGTTCCTCAATGTCACCTACCCGAAGCTGCTATCATCCTCCTATCGGCGGGCTGAGTAGTTGTCCAAGGAACATCACACCAAGAGCACGTGAAGAAGGAAAAACTAAAAAAGGTGGGGTTGTCTTCTTCCAGTGGGGGTCTCCAAGCGTGAAGTTCGGCGCCTACAACTTTGACGCCCGCGGCTGCCGATCCATCGTTGTCCGCCACCTGCCGCTACCCCAGCTGTCGCCGAGCACCGCCTGATCGAGAGACGGCCACGATATGCACAGAAAGAGAGACCAAAAGTTTTTATCTTTTCCTGCAGGTTTCAAGGAGGGACGTCTCCACTACTGTAACGCGCATCCAAGAGGAGATACGGAAGAAAGGAAAGCATGCAATAAAAGACTCACGAAAAGAAAGCCAAGACAGTTCCAACGCGATCTTCTCTTGCTTGTCATCCATAGGCTTGCATCCACACAAATTGCCACCTCGTTGTTCTGAAACTCATCCGCGATAGCCCGTGGTCGATCTAAGTCATTGCTGAATCCGTGCTATCCATGAGCGATTGCTGACCTCCATCAGATTGTGTGCTCCTTTCAACTGGTAAGTTTGAGATTGGTTTTGACCTGTTTACAGGTTGAAGATGATCTAACCATCATTAATTTATTGAGTCCAATCGGTGTCGAAAAAATCGTAAACTTGACTTATGAGCTTGGGAAGTGTAATATCATAATTTGTTCATGTCGATAGGATTGGGATAACGAGGGTCAATTTCGAGTCAAACTGTTGGTGTTTCATCTCGGATCCAATATGAATCGTGCAAATCGGTGTTTTTGTGATTAGAGCATGTTGACTTGACTTTCTCTGCTGTTTAAGTGCATATGAGTGTTGATCAATATTACCGCACGTCAATAATTCTTGATGGTCCTTGAGCTTTCACCATGATAACTCTTTGCCCTTCACCGTGAGCATCCCGCCGAGCATCCGTGAGACAACACCACCTCTTCATCGTGTCGAGTTTGTCCAATTTTGACAAGCAAGTGTTTGAACAAGGTAATAATTTTATCTTAGTCATGATTCATATGTTCCGTTGCCTTGCTCGAATTATTGCGTTCTTGATTGAACTCTCGAATGATGTTATCATAATCTCGAATAGCCGTGATAACGTGCATATGATTGATAGTCCGATTTCACGCTCGAAATACGACTCGCAATCGCACGGAAAAATCGCCAATCCGATCTCACGCTCGAGATTCGATTTGCAGTTTTATTTAAAATTGACCAACCCGATCTCATGCGCGAGATATGGTTCGTCAATTTTTAGATATCAATCTTATCTTGCTCCGATCTGCTGCCATGTCGCTTGAATCAATCTTATTTTCATAAATAAAAAAAAAAAAAAAAAAAAATCTTAATTAGGATTAGGTTTATTGTCATCATGCATATTTAGGATTGCAATCTTATTATGAATTTTTAAATAAAAAATAAAAAAGTGCATTCATTTAGGTTGTTAGTTTTTATTTGAATTGCATGTTAATTACGTGAAAACTTTAATTTCGAAATTAATTAAAAAAAAAAACCAAAAATCATTGTGCATATTAGATTAGAATTGCATGCTTCATTTTAAATTTAGATCATTTTTTTTAGATAAATGGCATTTTAGATTTAGATAATGTCTTAGTTTAAATTAGGATTTAATATGACTTAATCCCTAGTTTAAATTAGATAGAATCTTAATTTAGCTAGATCATTTGAAATTTCATAAAATTTGTCTTAGGATAAATTAGTTGCAATTTCTAGGATAGATTGCACATTTTTTAATAAAAAATTTCATATGCATATGTCATGTAGAATTAGGGCATTCTTTGCACGTCATTGCATGCTAAGATTGCATATTATAGGTTTAGATAATTTCTCCTAAATAAATTGCATGCTTATTAGGAAAATAAAAATCATGTGCACGTCATATAGAATTAGTTTCATACAATGCACGTCATTTAGTGATTTTTGTTAGGTGCATTTAATTAGAAATTGCCCGTCTAAAGAATTAGGTCATTAGATTAATTTAGATTGCATATTTAAATGTTGCATTTCTTAAATTTCGAATCTCATAGAAAATACAAAAAAAAAAAAATTATTTAGAATAAATCATCTCATGCTTAGGATAGATTACATGCTTAGTTATGTCATATTGCTTAGGTCATATAGCTAAGTCATGTTGCCATGTCATATCATTTCATGTTAAATTAGTGGCATGCATTGCATATCGCATGATTTTCATTAATTAAGTGAAAACAAAACAAAAATTGCGTGTTAATTAGAAATCATATTTAGGACTGCTGATGTGAATTCTAAACTAACAACGCAGATGCTTTCGTTGCTATAAGGTAAGTCCTGCAATATTTAATTGCTTTCTTGAGTGTTAAATTGGTGGTATGCGCACATGTATGATCACCTCACATGTTAGGAAGTTAAATTAAAATCAACTCAATTGCCAAATATTTTTTTTTTAAAAATGAAATAAAAAGGTACCGAAAGGGCACTAGGATAGTCTAGTGTAACCAAGTCCCCGAACTCATAAATCTCTGGTTCGTAGGAGTAAAGTAAATCTCCCGTTACTTTACTTGGGTTTCTAATCGACCCACCAAAAATAGATTAGTGGCGACTCCTGATTAAAAATCATTTGCATGTTAAGAATTTAAACAAAAGTCGCGAATTGGTATGGGCTTGGGAGAGCCCGAGTTAAGTTTAGGCTTAACAATCCATTAGCCAAACCCTAGGTGGTTCACACCCCGAAAAAAAATTGGTCGCGACAGCTTGGCGACTCCGCTGGGGACTTGTGTTATAACACTTAGTGGACTTAGGCCAATTTTTTTTCTTTTTGAAAAATGTTTTTGGCAGCAAGGATTCCAGGTACGCCCCTAACTTTTAAGGTGTTAAATGTTCTTGCAGGATGGGAGGTATAAGGGGAAGTGTTTGCTAACCTTTGTTTTGCAGGGAGGTGTAGGAATGTATGGTTTATTTTCATGAACGAAGTGTTGCCTGATATAAACTGCCGTGCATGCCTTGCATCTAGCACTACACTATTGCTCACACAACCTGCCGCCGGACCTGGGCCGCATAGGATCATTTAGGATGGTGTTGAGATGGATATCACTCCGACCGCATGCTCGCGGTATGAGTCGCCCATCTCAATCCCGAAGTTTCTTTCATGGTGTCAAGAGTACCCACCTCGGTCCGCATGCTCGCGACCTAGGTTGGCTCTTTGACCAAGCTGGAGTCATGAGGACCCGACATAGTCCACAAGCTCGTGGCTAGTCCGATCATCCTTGTGGCTCCACTTTGATAAGCCTTATAGAGTAGAAATCGAGCCACTTACCATGCGTATGTCTATGTGATTGCCATTAATTTTTTCTTGGCGAAGTAAGTCTTCTATCCCTATACCATGCAATTTATTTTGTCATATTCTTGGGTCGGTCCATGACAATCTAGGTCAATCATTGATTTGATTCATTTGTCAATTGGAAATGAAATGAGAAATTGCTAGGGAATGATGCATTTTTAAAAAAAACTTTGGAGAATTTTTTTTTTTACATCATGTCTAGAAATTTTGGTTTTACTAGGATATCCATTTTTAGGAAATGCCATTCTTGTAAGAACTTTCATGAATAAATGGAAAAATCGATTAGATCATTGTCATGGATCGATTTTCTATTTACCCTCATGCTTACATGTTCCGTTCATTTGAATTAGGTAATTATGGAGCAATCCCGCTCACCCATCTGTTCACAATCGAGAGCTAAAATGACAAATCAAAAAGAGCTAATCTCATCAAGCAAAAGGGCCGTGATGATATAGGTACTCTATCTTCAGTAGGAAACTATGACTCAAAGAAGAGAACCAAGAGGACTTTCAAACCGTCCTATTTTCCTGAGGTAGCTGAATTTGATGCCACTATGAAGAGACTAGTGATATATCTAGAAGGAATAATCTCTGACCTAGAGGATTTGCATCACAAGATCAAGGAGGGTGAAGAACTCAAGCACACATGATTCATGATCCTAAGTAGTTTGCTAGGGGCATGTTCAATTGCACCTTCCCCTGTGTGGGAATTCTTATTGCTTTTTAGGGATTGGTAAAAATTTCTTCGGTTTTGCTTTAGTGCTTGAGCATCACATTTCAATAAATGTAATTTGATTGATGAATATCAATAGAATTACAAGTTTTGTTTTGAGGACATGATGAGGTACACCAACTTGCCCGGTGACGATATCCAACAATGAAAAGAAAATATCGTCCAAGGAGAATTCTGAGGACTGGGCTTCTTCATGCTTCCTCATCGAAAAAAAAAATCCAAAAGAACAAAAAAAAGATCATTTTTCAAGCAGTTTCCAAAAAGCATGCATTAGATTAGCCTTGTTTAATTTTCTGACTCATTTACTTTATGTTTCAGAGCATTACTTTCTTGACCCGATAAGAAAGCATTTGAAAAGGCACATCAGGTTGCAATTGGTTCAATTATTACTCAACAAGTTTCTAGAGAGTTAATGTCGGTCACATCTCGAAATATCCATCTTGAAGGGCCAAACAAAGTGTGTTCCATTTCCATGCTTGATGGAATTTTCATTCTCGCCCATTAAATGAGGGGCAAGTTAAAAGAGGATCATCCATCTTTGGTGAAAGAGGTACATCTCGTCTTTGAACATAAATAATTTTGGGAGATGACGCTTTGTTCTTTTCCTTGCAGATGACGAATTGGGGGCAGTACAAATTCTAGGAGTGACATGAATGAGACAAAAATCTCAATCCGAGCTAAAATAGTTGTGCAATTTGAATTTACTTTAATGTTGCATAGTATCCTATTCATGCACGTTGTTTTGTGCAGGGGCAAAAGCAAGATTTCATCAAATCAAAGATCGAATTTTCATCCTCGATTGATCAATTCGTGTTTGTTCCCTTTCAATAGGGGCAATCCAAGGACACCCATTGCTAAGACAGTCCCTTCGTGGGACAATTCCTTGAATGAATGCTTGAAATCATGTTTTTCATACTTATGAGAGCATTTTTTTAGTGTAATAAATTGTTTGTTTGAAGTCACAAATACTTTTCATGCTTAAAGTTGCTAGACACTTTTGAAAAGAGAATTTTCACATTGATTTAGCTCACCAATTTCATGTGGAGATTTGTCAAGATATACAATTTAATGGAGTGACTTCAATGCTTAAGAATGCTGAATGAGACGTATTAGGATGATGAAAGGCAAGTCTTATCCTATACACAGTCCCCTACTTATACATTTGTGAGATGAGTGTAGGAAGTTCCATATCTACAAGGTAAAGAGTTCTCTCGCAAAAGGTACGATGACTGAAATGATGAGGGGCAATTCATTTCTCTATCCTAAACACAACAGGTGATCCATTGCTTAACCACTTTGAGCCTTATACACTTGTGAAGATTTTTTTCAAATTACCCTGTCAAGAACCACCCCACATCGGGGCAAATTGGAGGGTAAGACAGCACCATAAAGTGAATGGATTGAAATTTTCTTGCTTTCACTTGCATCAATTTTCAAGTCGTGCTATTACATTGAATTCATATGGTAATTTAAGTGCCTTAGGATGATGAAGAGCATTTCTTTCTCTATCCTACATACTTATATCATTTGCATAGCCCACTTGAGCCTGCAATTTCATTTCTTTTAAACCTAGTTGGTGAACATCCTCCCACACTGGGGGCGGGGCAAAAAGGCAGATGAAGACACTTGAAAAGTTCAGTGTCATTCAAAGTACAATTGCTTGACGCATGTATTGTGCGCAAGAATTGAATTCAAAATAGAACTAAGGGGCATGAAAAAGCAGTGTGCCTGGTAAAAGCAAGGCCAATGCCCATGAAAAAAGTGAAGAAAAAATGAACAAGAACTAGGGGCATGAAAAAACAGTGTGCTTGATAAAAACAAGGTCGATGATGCCCATAGATGAAAAAGAGAGTCAAGATAAAGACTATCTGTTGTAAAAAGATTGTATCTCCAATGGAGCAATACTCAAAGAACTCAAAAGTTGAGTTTTTACAATCAATGGGGCATTTCATGAAGACAATCCCGATGATGAAAAAAGAAA
This sequence comes from Eucalyptus globulus, assembly GCA_014182545.1. Classification (NCBI taxonomy): domain Eukaryota; kingdom Viridiplantae; phylum Streptophyta; class Magnoliopsida; order Myrtales; family Myrtaceae; genus Eucalyptus; species Eucalyptus globulus. Next base: position 6,339,903 of record CM024724.1, read on the forward strand.
ACTGGTGGCAATGCCAAGATGATCACCAACTTTCACCCTTTACACACATTTTGAGCCTGCTGATCCTTTCATTTCTCAACCCATGAACCTAACCTACGTTACGTCATTTACAAAGTCTCTTCAGATTATAGCACTTGAATTAACGTAGGAATTCATATGTTTATAAGCATCGCTCGAAGAAGTGCGAGCAAGATTATTTCTTTTTCATTTTGCAGGGTTCTTGACTTGTAAACCCGGAGATGATTACAAGACAGTTCATTCAATAGCTTTGACTCAAAGAGTCCTTTTGTTAAGCCGTTGACCAAGCTACATTATGGTCCTTGTTAAAAAAGACCTCTCAGATTGGTAAGATCGTACCGCTTTGCGAGAATACCAACAATGATAGTGAGATGGAGTGATTCTCATAAAATAGCTTTTAAATGAGAGTGAGTGAAAGTCCTTTCTAAGCGAAGGTCTCTCATTTAGTATTCTTAAGAAATCCATGTCATGAGTGAAGATTGTCTTAAATGATAATTCTCTCTAGTGGAAATTTGGGTGATGCAAAGGTCATTATGCATAAACCCTGATTGAATTGATGAAAACCTCACTGAATTTTGAAATGTGCATTCTAGAGTAGCTTAGATTGTCTATCTCTTTGATGAATGCATATCAGTTTTTGCTCTAAGTCATGTCTGCCAGGTAATTCAAGTTCCTTTCAGAATGTTTCATGATATTAGAAGATGAGAAACCTCCATCAGGAGGTGAAAGACCTCCACAGGATATCTAAATTCCAAAAGACATATCCCCAAGGATTAGAGATATCACCAGGTAAGTATATCTCTACCATATTCTAAAATACTTGTCATTGTGCAGGTATTCTCTCTTAAGTGCATCGACACTTGACTTGGTCAAGCTGTCCAGTTTTATCGACCTGGCGTGCTTTTGTAGCCCAGAGTCCTTTTTAAATCGACACTCGACTAAGTTGTCCCCCAAAGTTTTTCCTCTGGACTCAATCTGATTAAGGCGACCGAAGAACGGTTCGGGTCCCGGTGACGCTGACCTCGTTACAAGGGGGCGACCGAAGAATGGTACGGGTCCTAGACAAAACCTATTTCCCTATTCAGCATCAGAATGGTACGGGTCCTAGAAGGTAAATCCCCGTTTAGGCGACCGTAGAATGGTACGGGTCCTAGACAAAAACTATTTCCCTATTCAGGCGACCGTAGAATGGTACGGGTCCTGGAAGGTAAATCCCCATTTAGGCGACCGTAGAATGGTACGAGTCCTAGACAAAACCTATTTCCCTATTCAGCGACCGTAGAAATGGCATGTGTCCCGGAAGGTAAATCCCCGTTTAGGCGACCGTAGAATGGTAACGGTCCTAGACAAAACCTATTTCCCTATTCAGCGACCGTAAAATGGTACGGGTCTTGGAAGGTAAATCCCCGTTTAGGCGACAGTAGAATGGTACGGGTCCAAGACACAACCAAACATTGTCATACTGGGCGACCGTAGAATGGTACGGGTCCTGGGAAAGCAGTTCCTTAAAAAATTTATGCCGTCGGGCGACCGTAGAATGGTACGGGTCCGGGAAAGCATTTCCTTACAAAACATTTCTGCCGTGCATCGGGCGACCGTAGAATGGTACGGGTCCTGGGAAAGCAGTTCCTTATAAACATTTCTGCCGTATTGGGCGGACCGTAGAATGGTACGGGTCCTAAGAAAGCAGCTTCTTTCTGCCATACTGGGCGACCGTAGAATGGTACGGGTCCTGGGAAAGCAGCATCTTCACAAAGTCATGTTACTATTCTAGGCGACCGTAGAATGGTACGGGTCCTGGACAAGTAACACCCACTACCTCGAATTACTCTATCCTCCTCGAAGGTAAGTTATTTCAGGTAGGTTCATCTATCATTTGCATTAGCATTTCCATGCATCATATAAGTTGCATTAAAAATGGAATTCATTTTCCGACAAAAAAATCATTCAGTGCATTTGCATAGTCAAAATTTAGATCTCAATTTGTCTTTGAAGGCAACCTCTTCGAGCTCACCTTCAAAGAGGGGCAGCTGTTGACACCTAAATTTTGGCGACCCGCTTAGTCATTTATTGCATTAAAACATTATGGGTTAATTTTATTCCGGAAAAAATAGTTAATTGCATAGCATATAGTTTTAGGTGCATTTGTTTCTTAATTTGCATTTACATTGGGTCGGTGACAAATGGGTTTGATTTAGTAGTTCTAAGCTTTAATTTGGCAGGTCGGACTAAGCCCACGAAGCAAGTAAATTGGCCCGAGCTTGTTTTCTTTTAATGACAAGAATTACCTAAATTGAGATTTGAAATAATATTACGGTGGATTTTTGGAATTTAAGAAAATCGGGTTGCAATCTTATCTTTAGGTGATAAAATCAGGAGATGTGGAAAATAAAATAAAAAGTGATATTGCGTGCGAAAAAGAAATCTTCGCGGATGCTGATTTGAAAAGGAAAATAAAACCCTAATCTTCAGCCTATATAAAAGGTTTTCGCGTAGGATTTGGGCCACACAATGAGAATACACGGCCACAAATCCGGAGAGAGCCCCGTGAATTCATTCACGGAAAGCGAAGAGAGAGGAGGCTTGAGATTGGAGAGCTCGGCCACGGTTGCCTCGGCCCCTGCGCCATCTCGCTCCTCGATTGGCGATGTGCCTGTGTTGCTACCGCACGTTTGTTCCAAGGTCGCTTCTTCCCACGTAGCGGAACACTGCCACTCGACGCTCCTTCGCCCATCCAGTTTCCAGTCCTCCAACGAGCTCCCACGACATCAACAACGCGACAAGCAGGACGTTCCTTTTGGATCCCCCTCGGCGAAGTCCAATCTGATCCAAGCCCTGACGATGAAGCCTGCTGTCCCTTGAGACGAAGCCCAGTCCATTGACGCCAGCAGCCTTCTTCCGAGACGACTGTTGCTTCCTGACGAGTTCCCGCAAAGATCAACATTGCGCGCTGTCCGCTCCTCTCTTGCTGTGCCGTGTCGCGGTTCCTGACGACAAGGAGTTGCTGCAGTTCCTCAATGTCACCTACCCGAAGCTGCTATCATCCTCCTATCGGCGGGCTGAGTAGTTGTCCAAGGAACATCACACCAAGAGCACGTGAAGAAGGAAAAACTAAAAAAGGTGGGGTTGTCTTCTTCCAGTGGGGGTCTCCAAGCGTGAAGTTCGGCGCCTACAACTTTGACGCCCGCGGCTGCCGATCCATCGTTGTCCGCCACCTGCCGCTACCCCAGCTGTCGCCGAGCACCGCCTGATCGAGAGACGGCCACGATATGCACAGAAAGAGAGACCAAAAGTTTTTATCTTTTCCTGCAGGTTTCAAGGAGGGACGTCTCCACTACTGTAACGCGCATCCAAGAGGAGATACGGAAGAAAGGAAAGCATGCAATAAAAGACTCACGAAAAGAAAGCCAAGACAGTTCCAACGCGATCTTCTCTTGCTTGTCATCCATAGGCTTGCATCCACACAAATTGCCACCTCGTTGTTCTGAAACTCATCCGCGATAGCCCGTGGTCGATCTAAGTCATTGCTGAATCCGTGCTATCCATGAGCGATTGCTGACCTCCATCAGATTGTGTGCTCCTTTCAACTGGTAAGTTTGAGATTGGTTTTGACCTGTTTACAGGTTGAAGATGATCTAACCATCATTAATTTATTGAGTCCAATCGGTGTCGAAAAATCGTAAACTTGACTTATGAGCTTGGGAAGTGTAATATCATAATTTGTTCATGTCGATAGGATTGGGATAACGAGGGTCAATTTCGAGTCAAACTGTTGGTGTTTCATCTCGGATCCAATATGAATCGTGCAAATCGGTGTTTTTGTGATTAGAGCATGTTGACTTGACTTTCTCTGCTGTTTAAGTGCATATGAGTGTTGATCAATATTACCGCACGTCAATAATTCTTGATGGTCCTTGAGCTTTCACCATGATAACTCTTTGCCCTTCACCGTGAGCATCCCGCCGAGCATCCGTGAGACAACACCACCTCTTCATCGTGTCGAGTTTGTCCAATTT